>CAEGAF010132323.1:0-10327 GCA_903067075.1 Micropoecilia bifurca
ACACACACACACACACACACACACACACACACACACACACACACACACACACACACACACACACACACACACACTGCTGAACAATGACTGATCAGGCGATGGTAACAGGTGTATGCAGGATGTAAAACAGGGTTCCCACCTGAGGTTCATGACCAACAACTTTGATTTAAAATCAAGGAAATTCAAATTTTATTTGTTTTACGTATTTTTATAAGATTTTAGTAGGGGCTAAATTGGAGGATAGTCATGCTTAAAATTCTTAAAATAGCTTTTGTTTCCATTCACACCAACACATTAAAGTTACTGCATATTTTACTCTTTATCAAGATCAAAAATGTTATGAAATGTGTTTTCAAATGACAGAAAGTGAAGAAAAAGTTACACTAAAGCTGTAAAACTGTATAAAGTGACATAACAGCAAAGTCTTGGCTTTTAGCCGGTCATAAGAGGAAAAAAATGGGGGTTAGTTTTTCAAAACGCTATTGCTATTCATTTAGTTATTTACATATTTAGTTGAAGAATTTGTTTAAATTAATGAGTTACAACAGTATTTAATTCTCATTTGGGATCAATTGTGTATCTTTGAATTGAATAAATATCAAACTAAATAGCAAGCTAAATATTTGGCTTCAACCTAATATTTAGCTAATAATCCAATTCACTTTCCAATAACCGAAAGTGGACTACCAAAATAAAACAACCTTTTATGGTGGCAGGCAACTTCCAGTTATTGGCAAATGACTTTCAATGTCAACTAAATATTTAGATCTGAAGCTTTGAAGTTAAATACTTAACTTCAAACTAGGTAACTAAATATTTAGTTTAAATATTAGCTCGAAGCTGTATATTTAGCTTCTATCTAATTTTTAGCTTAGTCAATATTAGCAAATCTTTGCTAAGTATACAAATCCATTAGCTAAGATTTCCATACTAGGCTAATATGCAAATCTCTTCTGAATAACTGGAACTACCAAACTGGCAGCTTTTATTTTGGTAGTGAACCTCCAGTTATTGGCAAATGAATTTCTATATTACCTAAATATTTAGATTTGAGGCTAAATATTGAATAGTTCAATATAAATTGAGCTATTCAACTGGAATCGTATATTTTCTTCACACTTTTCAGAGTTTGAGTTACATTTTTAATAAACTAATGATACCGTTAGCTGATTTTTAGCTGAGCAGCCTATTATATGCTATATTAAATGCCTTGACATGCATGCAACATCTAAGCTGCACAACTAGGGCATGATACTGTTATAATGAACAACATAATATTTTTAAAAAGAATCCTGAGCATGACTAAAGCAAAGCCAGGCTAAAAATCTCCAAAAACAACAACATCTTGGTCACTGATCATCCTAACCTCACACGTTTGCCCATGAAATCAGCTCCACAGATGATTTTCCTGTGTTTTCACATGGATGCACAACAAACTACTAAAGTTTGCAATTCAAATTTTGCCTCAGTCAAAAAAGACCTTGAAAAGCATCTTCAAATAACGATTATTACTGAAGTCAAAAATCAACACTTTGGAAAGCAAAGCAGCAAAGGTAGCACAAAACTCTGTGTCTTGCAAAGCATGTGTGTTAGTTTTTCTAAATTAATACATTTTTGTGTTGATGCAACAATCTTCTGTGAAGTAGAGTTCTGTAATAACTATTAGTGTTTAGCTTGAAGTCAAAATATGTTGCGTTTCAAAGGGATTAAATGTATTTAAGCACCTGTTCACAGCAAACATCACCTCACAAACGGATTATTTCCATGATGCAGAAAACCTAATTCTGCTTAAACTCAAACACCGTCTCATTTCTATAAAACGACATATTTTAATCATTTTGTGCTCTGCTCCATTATTAGGAACCATGTTAGTGAAGTGAGGGGAAACTCAATAGTAAAAATAAATAAAAACAAAGATAAAAATGAAAAACGTATCCAAATCTGCCAGGTTAACCAGCTGTGTGACAACATTAATTGGCATGTCTTAAAAAAAACATACCATACTCCATTATTTGTACGCTTTAGTCCAACAGAAAACACATTAGGAGAACATTCACACCAGCCCTGTTCACTTCAATCAAACTCCGGTTTGTTTCATTAGAAAGTCCAATTCGTCTGAATTCAAACTCTAATCCACCTAAAAACCTTGGTCTGGGTTTGACGGAAGTGAACTCTGGTGCAAACGTGAATGCCAAGCGGACCGGAGACCGTTCCAAAAATAGGAGGCAGACTTCGGCGCAGGGCATTTTGGGTAAAATCAACCAAAACAAATGCACTAAGCTACTGGTGGTGGGAGAAATGACTCGTGATATTAAGCCAAAGACAAAAGAAAAATCCCCCAACAGCTAAAATCTGACGCCACTCCACTTTGGTTTACATTTCCTGAAGAAGGACATTGTGCTCAGTGTCTTTTTCAGAGGTTTTTGTGTGGTTTCCTTCAATGGTTCTTGATGCAGCGCCCCCAGAGGTGAGGAGGGGAACGGGTTGCTCAAGTAGTTTGGTTGGTTTGGCTCAGAGCAGAGAGAAAGAAAACCACAGCAGATGGAAATGTTGCAACTCTGGTTCCCAGTCAAACTGAGTTTGTCCAGGTGTGAAAACACCTTAAATAATCCTGGTTCATGCCTCAGGAACCATGGGAAACCGTTAAAAAGGAGCCAACAACAACCAGGCGGGAAAAACGTTTCCAGTTTCAGCAAGAATGAGCAACAGGAGGATTTCTGCCTGGCTCTACAGAGACGGTTAGTAAAATGTTACCAGTTACATTAAAACTGTGACACCCTTTGGAAAATATGCCGACATTCCCAACATTTGTTCATAAGGCTTAAAATGAAGGATTAGTGGGAACCCTGGTTAGACAGAGAATGTCAGTGTTAGAAAAATAAGACTCCAAAGCGAATGAATTAAAGAAAAATTTGGTAGAAAATCAACAAAATAACGGAAACCTGAAAATGCTGGAGGGCCATGTGGAATAAAAAGTAATAAAAAAATATCCAAAGTAGAAAAAAAAACTAAAAGTTTGAAGGCATGCGAGACAAAGGGATGTGCAGTGGAAAAATACTTGAAAGAAGCAGACGTACCATTAGTCGGATGCTTTGCAAACGACACAGAAAATCGTTTTACTGCCGGCATAGACAACAACTCTGAGGAAATAAAAAAATATAAAATAAATAAAAAATTCACCATGAACCAAAACATGTATAATGTTGTGTAATTCCCTGGTCTTCCCTAATGAACCTAAACAAAACCTAAATAAATGAACCTAAACGAATGAGTGGTTCGAGAATCAGAAGGATGTCCTGGTTTCAGGTAAAACATGCAAAATGTTTGAAGATGTTTCACTCATGGCTGTCGATGGAACATCTTCAGATGAGGGAATGACACGAAACCATACAAACTCAAAGAATAAACAAAGACAATTCAAGCCTCTGCTTTCCTCCACACAGTTAAAGTCAAACCAAGACGAGCCGAACGACGACACTCAGGTATTCTGAGTAAGTTGCTAAAGAAAAACATGGACCGACTCTTAAAAATGTGGAAGGACAGGCTGAATTAGTTTGATTCCTTTCATTCCTGAAAACGAGGTGCAACAAGATGGATGACAAAGACCAACGGAGAGACAATCAGGAGGATGGAGGCGAGTCGGCACAGTCCCACACTGACACCTACAGGACAACCGCAGCACTGCAGTCACTGCTCAGCAAATGGCTGGTTTTAATGGGATTTTATTTGGATCGTCATGTTTTCTCCTCTTTTGAAAGCATGTCTGATAAACACATGCACAAATGGAGTCCAGATGTTTTCACAAATCAGTCTGCAAGTGGAGGAAGACGGTGGGAAGTGTTGGGCTGGGCAATATGTCAGATTTAAATCTAAAGATCCAGACTCCAAAAAGCCTGGAGGACAACCGATCAAGACCAAATGTAAAGGAATACAAGAAAGTAAAGCTGATGATCGGGATTGAAAATCATGACGACTCAACAATAAGACAACTGATTGCTTTATTTTATATTCATCTTTCTTACTTTTCTCATCAGGCTTAAATGTTTCAGAGCATCATTTTAATATCAGACAAAAATAAAATGTAGTTTTCCATCATATAATCCAGTTTCCTAGGAGCATTAGAGCCTTGGTAAGAAAAGACTGACGGAAATAAAGTGACATTGCAAGAAATGTTATAATATTGTGATAAAAAAAATCAGGAAAAATGAAGTTACCATATTATCCGAATAAAGCTGTAAGTCGAAAAAAATCATATCAATTTAAGAGCATAAATCGGAAGGGAACAGGAAGTAGAAATAGAAGAGGAACATGGGAATTATCATAAATTTCTACGTTTAATTCTTTGATTCTCAATCGATAAATGAAATAGCCCATCTGATAGAGTGAATTTTGATGACACATTGTAACATGCCTGTTGAATTAGCAGGATTAATTGTCAGACATAAAGTCATAAAATTATAAGAATAAAGTATATAATAATAATAATGTGAGAAAAAAAAAGCAGTGATACAAATATTACGGAAAGTCGCATCACCATAAATCAGAATGCAAGAAAAAAATTCATAAAAATACAAAATTTTTATCGTACAAAAGAAGTAAAAATTATGAAAATAAAGTTTTAATAATACAACCGAATGTGATGGACTAAATCAACTTCTGTGTGAAAAACAACATCCCCACCAAAACACTCAGATAATAATAAACCCTGGATGAGCAGTGAGCTAAAGGAACTGCTGAATAATAAAGGAGTTATTGAGGATTACACAGAATCCTAATCTTAACCAAAGTTAAGATCAGCGACAGCAAAGAGAAGAATATAGAGAATAAAGGTAACATTTTATTTGAAGGGGAGAATGAGACTGACATAAACAGGACATAACATCTGTCATGAACATGAAGGAGTCTATGAATGTTGCCATGAAGTGTCATTCGGTAAATAATGACATTTTAATGCAAAGTTGCTCTAAAGCTCCAATAAAAGTGCCAACTTTGCATTCAATTATTATAATTTACAAAATAATGCAAAGTTGGCACTTTTAACGGACTTTCAATGCAACTTTTAGAGCAACTTTGCATTAAAAGTGTCATTATTTACCGAATGACACTTCTTGACAACTGTTATAAACATTCATAAAGGCTCCTTTATGAATGTGTCATGTCAGTCTTATGAACACCCCTTCAAATAAAGTGTTACCAGAAGAAAGTGCAGAGGAACAACATCGGATTTGTTTGTTCGGGGATGAAGAGGATCAAGCAAAGGGTCAAACGTTGAGAGTCTGGGTGAAATTCAAAACTGCGCCAGAGCAAGAAACCGTTTCTCAATTAAAACTCACTGAGAACATATTAAATAAATATTTAAAACCCAAAACAATCCAAAGAAATCAAGTACATTTTATTTCTGCTAATTGAATGAAATAATTATTTACTAGGGAGTAAAAAACATTTTAAAAGTTGAGGTTTCCTTACATATTTTGTAGCATTGACAGTAAGTTTGACACAAAGGCATGAAAAAGTTTGGTTTAGTCTGATTTAACTGCAGACAGCAAGAAAAAAATAGTCTTTTTGTTGTGTGCATGAAAATATCTGGTTTCAACTGAAAATAATGTTTTCCAAATTAGTTTTAATCAAACATTAGATTATTACAGACCTGCACAGCTGGAAACAGGACTTTATAGAGAAATCCAGCACTTTCCAAGCCCTGAACTCACCTAATTACATTTTCAAGGCTTTCAAGTAACTGTACGAACCCAAAGCTTTCAAATAATACTCTATCAATAATTTAAAAAATGATTAACAGAGAATTACAAATTTTTACTATAAGGTTGATAAGATACAAGAACAACTTAATAGCAGTTGACAGTAATTAACTCCAGTTGGTAGGTCAAAAATAAAAACAATCTACCACTTTTAAATTCATTTTGAGTTATGATAAAAGGCACAAAACCCCCAGGAAATATAAAATAACCAAGTCATTTTAGTGCACCGGTTTGCCCAGACTGCCCCCTGGTGGCGAAGGATTCATGTAACCGTTTTGCAGAAGAATGATTTAATTTACCTGCTCTTACCTGTCTCTCACCTGTGGATTATGAACAAACCGTCTGGATTTTCTGCTGCCCTCCACTCTCCCAAATATTTCAGAAAACCTTCCAATATGGACACTGATTCTCCTGTGATGTCTACAATGACTCCGCTATTGCTCACCAGCATCGTCATCTTCGGTTGCACTCTCGTTCTTTCTGCTTGCATCTTCAGCGTTTCCACCATCTTCTAATTATAAAAAATATGCTGGAAGTAATAACTGGATTTCATATAAAGCCTAAGAAAAGAAGCTAATAAACAGCAGACACATTTTAAATCTGGATTTCACAATAAAAACTCAAGTTTAAATAATGCAAACTCTCCTGACATAAAAATTATTAACCTGGCATCTTTCTCACCTGATTCCTCCGTTTCATACTTCTCTTTTTTCTCACTTTTCTCTTTTTTCTCACTTTTCTCTTTTTTCTCACTTTTCTCAGTCTCATCTTTTCTACTCTGTTCTATTAGTTAGGAAACAAAAGTATCAAAATAAAGTGCATATGTATACAGGTCTATGAACAACATCAACATATAACCACATTCTCAATAAATATTGATATTATTGCATAAAACTGAGTTTAAATCAAGCTAAAAAATTTAGCTCAATGTGAGAAGTTGAATAAAAGTAAATTTAAAATCACATTAAGGAAATTTCCTGATCTGATAATCACTTTGTGGCCTCAACTCACCTGATTCATCCGTTTTATCCTTTTCACTTTTCTCTTTTTTCTCAGTTTTCTTAGTCTCATCTTTTATACTCTGTCCTATTAGTTAGAAAACAAAATATAAAATAAAATGCATACATATAAATCTATATATAATATCGACATTTAGCCTTATTCTCAATAAATATTGATATTATTGCATAAAACTGAGTTTAAATCAAGCTACAAAAAATTAGCTCAATGTGAGAAGTTGAATAAAAGTAAATTTAAAATCACATTAAGGAAATTTTCTGATCTGATAATCACTTTGTGGCCTCAACTCACCTGATTCATCCGTTTTATCCTTTTCACTTTTCTCTTTTTTCTCAGTTTTCTTAGTCTCATCTTTTATACTCTGTCCTATTAGTTAGAAAACAAAATATAAAATAAAGTGCATACATATAAATCTATATATATCAACATTTAGCCTTATTCTCAATAAATATTGATGTTATTGCATAAAACTGAGTTTATATCAAGCAAAAAAAATGTAGATCAATGTGAGAAGTTGAATAAAAGTAAATTTAAAATCACCTTAAGGAAATCTCCTGATCTGATAATCACTTTGTGGCCTCAACTCACCTGATTCATCTGTTTTATCCTTTTCACTTTTCTCACTTTTCTCAGTCTCATCTTTTCTACTCTGGTCTATTAGTTAGAAAACAAAAGTATCAAAATAAAGTGCATATGTATATAAGTCTATCAACAACATCAATATATAACCAAGGGCAGATCTAGAAAAATATTTATGGGGTGGCAAGAGGGGGGCAGGGATTTTTTTCCAGGGGTGGCAGTATATACATACACACACATATATACATACATAGATATCTCTCTCTCTATCTCTCTATATATATATATATATATATATATATATATATATATATATATATATATATATATGTTTTTAACTTGCATTGTTTCAAAAAGAGCTTCATGGAGCACTGAGGATTAAATATTATTTTATTTTTATGTCTGTCATTCTCCTGCTAGTTGATGTGTATTACTGGACTGGACAGGACCTATTGGTCGCTATGTGATTCATTGTGTCCAGAAACCCATTTTATCCCAATACAGGACAAGGAGAAATCTGTCACAAAAATATTCGTAGCGCCATCATTTGTTATCAGATATATCTATTGAATACGACTTAAAATAAGAATTAGAAAACTGATGTTTGCTAAATTCTCCATGATACAAGTCTATAAACAGTTTAGTTTCTGTTAGTTCTGTCAAAATGCAATAGAAATAAATATCTACTTATATTGGTCAATCATTATTTTAAATATGCTGTAGGAGCCGTCGTTTGACGACTGTAAATATCACCATATTTTGTGAACACAGGGGATTAGCTCAGTTTTTGTAGCTTGTGTTTAGGAATTGCAGCAGCTGTAGTGAGAAACAATAAAGGTACCATAAAGCTGATAAACAGGTGAAGAACCAAACAGAACCACTTCTGACTGTTTGCAAAGCCAAACATCCAATAAAAGTTCCACCAAGCCACTACTGAGACACTGGGATCAAGTTTCTCAACACAGGTCAAAGACGGTTCAATGTCCAAACTTATTAATTGATCTTGGTGATTTATTTTCCTCTTTCACCAAACAATTACAATGATAAAAACTTTCATTTGTTCTCATGCTACCACTCTTGTTCTGGTAAAAACCCAAATGCCTGCTGGTCCTTCAGGCCCCTGCACTTATAGAAAGTGGACTGACCCTCATTACTTCCTCTCTAAATTTAGAAAATAAATAAGAAAAATAATAAAACAAAAAATAAATAAAATCAACAATTATCGACCTAAAAATAAACTCTGTAAATAATACAAGAAATAGAAATTCAAGAATAAAGTAACAAAATGGATAAAGAAATGTAAAAAAAAATAGCTCCAACAACTTCTATTCCGCCTTTTCTCGCTCTGTGTGTCGGTACTGCACACGACTCGTAGCCATAGCAACCGACTGACAACAGCTCAACGAGCAGATAGAGCAGAAATTACCGATCAGGGGAATCAACACCAAAAATCAAACATTTCCCACACAAAAAAGTAGCAAAAAGACTAAAATAGAACATCCAGTCTGTTACATTATGTTGTCAGGATTAATGTCTATATTGTGATTATTAATAAGTTTCTCCTGAGCACAGCGGTGGTGGATTATCTGATTTAAATCAGTTAATCAACTAACGCAGTGGTGGATTAGCTGATTTAAACAGCTGCTCTACTGATGACTTGGTGGCTGGTTGACCTGTTTTAGTGCTAATGGAACCAAAACACACCGAACTGCGCAGCACATGCTGAGGTTATCAAAGTCACTACCAGGCTAACAACAGTTATGGCAAATCGGACATTAAGCGCATGAAACGTTTTTTTCCGACAACATTGAATGCAACACAATGTAACCTGACACCTAAGTCGGGTTAACCCTAACACTTCCACACTAAGTAGCTTGAAGTGCGAGAGAAGGACAGAGCGCCAGCAGCATTGATATATTACTGAACTGGACGTTATGTGATTTATCGTAAGTCACACATGCGACATTTCTGTCCATTGAGTCATTAATATCGGTGGTCAAGAAAATACTACAATCACGCAAAGAATCAGAACAGCGAACGCGATGTTTAGCAGTTAATTCAACCATAGATGATGGTAACAAGGGCTTCAGATTTCACAGGTAAGGAAAGAGTTTTAATTTAAAGAAAACATTGAACAAGTGAGCAATGGGTCAGTTATGCTAGGCTAACTGTTGTTAGAATTCATAGTCGCCAGCAGGGGTGGCAAGGCTCTCGTTTGCCACCCCAGTAGATCCGCCCCTGCATATAACCACATTCTCAATAAACATTGATATTATTACATGAGAATGAGTTTAATCAAGCTCCAAAAATTGAGCTAAATGTGACAAGTTGAATTAAAGTTGATTTAAAATCACCTTGAGAAAATCTGACATGAAAATCACTTTGTGGCCTCAACTGAAACCATCTGGCATCTTTCTCACCTGATTCCTCTGTTTTATCTTTTTCCCTTTTCTCAGTCTCATCTTTTCTACTCTGTTCTATTAGTTAGAAAACAAAAGTATCAAAATAAAGTGCATATGTCTATACAATATCAACATATAACCACATTCTCAATAAATATTCATATCATTTCATAAGACTGAGTTTAAATCAAGCTAAAAAAATTTAGCTCAATGTGACAAATTGAAAAGAAGTAAATTTAAAATCAAATTAAGGAAATCTCCTGATCTGATAATCACTTTGTGGTCTCAACTCACCTGATTCATCCGTTTTATCCTTTTCACTTTTCTCACATTTCTTAGTCTCATCTTTTCTACTTTGTTCTATTAGTTACAAGACAAAAATATAAAATAAAGTGTATATAAATTTATACATAATATCAACATATAGCCTTATTATCAATAAACATTGATATGACATGAAAATACGTTAAAATCAAGCCCAAAGAATTGAGCCGAGTCTGACAAGTTACATGAATAAAAGTAAATTTAAAATCACATTAAGGAAATTTCCTGATCTGATAATCACTTTGT
>CAEGAF010132334.1:0-36973 GCA_903067075.1 Micropoecilia bifurca
ATATGGATAAGAAAAAACCCGAACAAAATGGAAGACTTAAAAGTGAATTTGTGAAAATGTTTCATGTTTCTGCTGATTGTGGAAGCTGTATTTTTGAGTACACAGGTTTTATTTACTTTTTTAAGAGGCAAACTGTAATCCTGAAGTAATTGTATCATCAGTTTAACATCCTGCAGATGTGAAGACAAATAAAATCACATTTGAAGCTGACACAGATTGTCCTGTACTGCTCATACTTTGGACTTGTATTTTTGTCATGTTACCATTACAAACTTCCAGGTTTTAGGAACGTGCTTTTATTTTGAAAATCCTCTGTGCCACTGGAGCGCGCCGTCTTTTATTTTGAAGGGTGGCGCTGTCCGCCTCGGTCAGAGTCTGGCTTTGCTGTCCGGGTCCGACTCTGCCTTTAAACCGAGGGACGGTGCTGGGGAAGCGGAGCTCCGCAGCCTCCGGGACCGGACAGCAGCTCGCTCAACGCCGCAGACGTCGCTCTGAACCCGGGTAAGATCTCTGCAGAGAGCCGCTTACCTTTAACTGCTGGAACTCTGCATCATCCCCAACTAAAACAGGTTTAGCAGAACAGACCAGTTACTGCAGGCTGTGCTTTTTACAGGAGTCTAAAGATGTTTGAGGAAATGTAATATTTAGTTTAATAGGTTAATAAGTGGCAAAGTGGTATCTTGTTTGTTTACAGCATCCAACAGAGAGTAACAGATAATGTAAGACAAACTATGTCTTCCTATTCAGTTAGTTATGACCTCATCCACACTGCATTGCTAAAGCAGCATTTTGATATCCGGAGAGGAAACTAAAGACTTTAACAAGTTTGGGCGTTGGCTGTCTGTCTCTGTAAGTGTCTGTCTCTGTAAGTGTCTGTCTCTGTAAGTGTGTGTGTGTGTGTGTGTGTGTGTGTGTGTGTGTGTGTGTGTGTGTGTGTGTGCTGACTTGTTAAAGCTGCTCCTGAAATCTGTTTCCAGTTAGGAAGTCTCCTTTTCCCCCCATCCTATGATGGAACCACTAAAACTAAAAATGCTTCACAGAGGTCAATTAAAATTCCTGCACTGCTATTTTTCATTGCATTCCCCTGACTGTGTGTGTGTGTTTTAAGTCCATAAGCATCTAAGTGATGCGCATGGCCTCACTGTGGCCTCTTCCTGCTAAACTCAACATGTGTTTTTCCTCTGTACTTTACAGTAGGAATGCAACGTTATCCTTTTGGAGACATAAACCTACAGTTACTTTTAATAAGGTGGACAAAGGGTCAGATTTTTAAGCAATGTTGTCAAGGCAAACACCCATATGAAGCTGTGAGATGTTGCAGAGTAAAGACCAAGTCTGATCCCACACCAAAGGGCCACAGAGTTATAAACTAAAGCCGGAGTCTGTTGTTTTAAACTAACCCAGTTCTTTAAGACATGCATAGCCCCATAAAACTTTATGTATGGATGGACTTGTCTTATGTCATGTTTAAAAGGTCAGAATTTAAATATGGTTAAGCTCTGTGTGTGTTTTATATTTTTCCCAAATTACATTCTAGTGGAGTCTTTGGGTTTCTGAAGCTTTAGAGTTTCTTCGATTTGTTGTTCTTGATTTGCAGCCATTAAAGTCTGTCTTCATGTCTTGGGTGATATTTTTTCCGTGCATTATGCAACAGGGAAAAGAAGCAGGGGGATGAGTAATCAATCACAAGTCTCCATCCATTGTCTACACTCACTTGTCCTTGCAGGGTTACAGAGGTGGGTGTGCAGCAGCGTCCTGCCTTGATTGACTGAAGGTTGCCAGTTAATCACAGGACAACGCGGAGATACAGAACAATTTATGCACATTTTTATAGAGCTCAGATAACCTAACAATCTTAAAAGTTTTTGGATTGTGGGAGGCAGAGGAATGTGGTGATGAACCATGCAAACTCATGGAGAACATGCAAAAAAACCCCAGACTGGGAATTCAATTAGGAGAGCTGCACCATGATGCAGACTGCTAGTTATTACAGAATAAACCAAAAATATTTTCAAAATGATGTAGGAAAATATCAGTTTGACGACACATGACTAACAAAAGCAACCAAAAAATAGCAAAGAGGACTGTTTTGAGTGAAAAGACTACATTCAGATACAAAGAGGAAAAAATACTTTTCAGAATGATTGTGACAATATTAGTTTCTCAGACTAATTTCATTTAAAGTGAGTTGAAGGCAATATACTACAGTTGTGTGGAATAAAATATATATTTTTCAAAATATAACATGCCCAACATGCAAATGAGGCACTGAGCCGTTCTTCTTGTTGCTTAACCTTTATAATAAGGAACGGTCTTTATTTTTTTAGCTGAGAGTCTTTTAACGATGGACGATGTGGACTTAATATGTCACAAAGATAGTTGCGATATGTATTTATGTATTGCCATTATTTGGCTTTCAAATATCAACTAAATTACTTGACAAAGTCACAGTTGTTCAATCACGTTTCTAAAAAAACAATACTTACATTTTATCATAACTTGGAACATAAATGCAGCATTTAATGATGGTTTCATGGAACCAACATGGGAAAATAATACAAAAAGTAATTGCCATCAGTTTTATAGATTTGAGTAACTTTATGTTCAGTAAAACCAGATTATAATTAATGCCCTGTTGTTTTAAAATGTACACTTACAAGGCATGTCCGATGATTCTAGGTGGAACCTTATGTCTTAGCGGAAACTATTTCTAAAAAAAAGCACTGAAACAACATTTTGTTCACCTACCTGGCAGAGTGTTACTAAAAAAATCAGTTTTGTAGGATTTCCAGAATTGGGATATAAGAAAAGGAAGTGAGACGATGTTGGTGTGGTCCTTTCTCGTGGCTACAGGAGCATTTTAAATTTAGTTAGACTCAACCAGGCAGGTTCTACTCATCATTTACTAGCTGTAAATTAATACACAACAGATCAGAATATGAAGATGATCCACTCCCTTGACTTCTGGCACTTGACTGAAAATATTTCACATTCCCTTTCAGATAATTGAGAGTAATGAAAATAGCACAGAAGTACATGAAAAGTTTTAGGGAATGCTCTCTAAAAATTGGCATGGACATGTTTTTTAAAAGGAAAAATGATTACCAAGTACTATACATCTGGAGGAATGGTTTAATACTGGAACAATGTGGAGCCAAGAAAACTGCTGATAAAAATATAACATTAAATTCAACATCAGTTTTAAACTTTTGAAATGCCGTCAGTCAAGGCTGCTTTGGTGTTATTGTGGCCAGAATCTCTCTGAAAATATCACAAAAATCAAAGGAGCTTAAGTAAAAACATAGACAAGTTTCTTGGTCAGAAACTGGGGAATGTGGAACCGAGACAAGAGAATGAAACTCAAGACAAAGTGGGACGAGTTTCTGCTAAAGCCATCATTTCCATCTTGGAGAACGGCTCAGATCTCTTGTTCTACTGGAATGTAGACTCACCAGAGCCAGATAAAACAATTATTCCGATCTTTCATTGTGGGGTTATGTGTTGCACAAATGTTTGGTTGAACTTGCTGCTCAGTTTCAAACACTTGTGTATTTATTTTTAATAGAGCATGATTGGAATCGGGGGTGGGAACGCTCTCAGTGTGATGGTGGGCAGTTAGAGAAAGCCTGCAAACCTCGGAGGCTCTCTGAATATTTCAAGTATTGGATCAAATGACACACAGAAACCACAATGTTATTATTGAGTCATTGTGCTGCTTAGCATGTTTAACCATATGATCTACACTCTCAGCAAGAACACATCCCTAATCCTTTTACTACACAGAAATACCATAATATCCAGTTGACTATGTAAGGAAATATTTGGGTTAAACAATGAAATGCATTATTTACACATTTTTGCATGTGAAAAATATATTCTGTTAGCTAGAAAATGCTAGCTTTCTGATTTAACACTGTTCTTTGGCGAACTGGTTGCAGTCACAAAGACCCTCAAAGGAATTTGTGAGGTAAATCTTCTGCTAGCTTGCAAATGCTAAAGCTGAATGTTTTCCAAATAACTATCAAACTCCACAACGAACAAACTTGAGGTTTTTAAGTGTTAGGTTAACACTGCTGACAGTCACTGGAATTTGTGATGTTATTTTTTCACTAGGACATGCTAGTGTTTTGCTACTGTTGCTAGGCTATTTCAGGCATGACATGAGGCTTGTGAAGTTGCCAGCTGACAGCTGTAATTTGCATGGCACTCAAGTAATTGTACAGTTGTCAGAAATCTTTTTGCCAAGCTGCTGAAAAGAGCAAAAAACAAACAAAAATGCTGTCAAACTTCTGAGTAGTTGCCTTTGCATTTAAAGTGAGTTTTGGTGATTATGCATTTGACGGTTTTAAGTAAAAAATAAAGGTATATGTAGCCAGCTATGAAACCAATCAGCTTTCCACAAAGCATAAATCCCTCATGCAGCGCTCCTGACTTGATTACACATCATAAAAAAAACAACTGGCAAGGGAAAACTACAAATCAGCACTCTTTGATACCAGAGAGAAAATAAATTTACTCCATGAAAAATGACAGGATTCCCTGGCAGTAAATTGCTGATAATTTTCCACTGAGGCATTTCTTTTAAGCATTGAGTCAAAAATTACATAAACAAATTGTCTTTAAATTGCCACACATAGCAACTGTTCAAACCATGAACTTGTTTTTGCAGCAGATTGACCGAAGCTGTTTTTTTAGTCACACCGAACGTTTGGGAAAAATACTGGCTACTGGAAGCTTGTGGTAGGAATCTGCATGGCTGCTGACTTTACAAAAGACAGGTTGTGGCTGTCATCACCTCCTGTTGTCTAAGCTGTTTTAAAATTAAGTTGCTATTTTTTAAACTAGAAAATAATTCTGAAATGAATCTAATCTTAGAACAAATCACTGAACTCTGTACAAAGTTACATCTGTATTATGCATAAAGTAATATTAAAAAATTGTCATCTGTTGCAACTTCAATTAATCCATTTTTATTTCCATACTACGGAACAAAAGATGCATCATTTCTCTCTTTTGCAATCCTCTGCATGACTGTGTGATTTAGAAACGGCCTTCTGGCATGATTCCTCTTGTCAGATGCTGTCTAAAGTTCAAACAAGTAAGAAAAATATAGACTTCTATAATTTAACCCCTACAGTTCTTTGTCCGTTTGAGCCACCAGAAAATCCTTGCATATGACAATTGCTCTAGCCTGTTTCCACCCAAGTGTTTGTTTAACCTTTGCGGCCACCTGCAGCTCAGACTGAATGAGCCATGAAGACTCAGGATTAATGACATGGCGACGCAAACAGTGAGCTAAAAAAAGTCAGGTTAAACACTTCGGTGTGTAGCTGGATTGTGCCAGCCTCAAAGTTCTGATGGAGACTTCCTGTCTTAGTTTTTCCACCACATTCTTCAGCAATAACCTCATGCCAGCATACACACTCACACACACACGCACACACACATGATTTGTCCAGTCATGTTAACTAGCGTCATTCTTTCTGTGCATGTTTCTTTCACAACATACTTTGTCACACATTTTGCTCTACTACCGTTAATAACCTGATGTCAGCTTTTTGGACGTGTCACAGCAGAATCATCTGACTTTTATGCAAGACTTTAGGACTTTAGGTTGCAGTCACATTTTAAGCGAAATGCAAAACAGAGGATTTCAGGAATTCGGATGGATTTCACCCTTTCACCCAAATTCTACCATCTCTATCTCTTAAGGACTTAATTAGACCTTGACAGACAAAGAGTATTATTTATTATCCCAAAAAAGTTAAAAGTCAGCAATAAAACACTTCAGCCACACATATATCCCCAAATCTCAAATTTCACATCAAATCTTGCAGCAATTTTCAGTGATTGTCAGCTTATTTTAAAGTCAGATCTGAACCCAAGATTACTCTGCAATTCTGACTTGAGCTGAGTCCGTTAGAAAAGCAGAGATTGACATAAACTGTTTACGGAGGGCGTACCTAAAGAAAAATATACAAAGTTAACCACTATGTGGGCAACAAAAAAGTGTTTTTAAACCACCTTTATTTCAACACAGGCAAGTCGCGACGATGTAACTATTTGTTTTGCCCTCACCTGTGTGGATACTGGCTTCTTGTCAGCCATTGTTTGAGTCCCATCAGATAAGATTTTCACATTGCTGACTGCCATTCATCATGTTGAGGTCTGCAGTGCTGAAAACTATGCAGTATTTCATTTCAGGCTGACACTTTCTCATTTTTTAAATGGTAAAAACAGCAAATAATTTTTTTTTAAAGTTAGCAGAGGTGAAGACTGAATGAAAAGCGGGTAAAAGGAGAGCAGGAAGCCAGCAGTTCCTTCTGTCCACACTGAATGGATGAGGCGCCTCACCCACTCCACAAACAAAGTCTTTTTCCTTTAATAAGTAATGAATTGGCAGATAACTAAATTGAAGACTTGAGTCCACTCACAGTCATGTCATCTCCAGTTTATTGCTCTGTTGTCTTTTGCATCAGACGACAACAAAATAAGGCATGTGTCACTTCTGCTAAAAGCACATTCAACCTAACTGAGGCTAAAGCAGCTCTGAGTAGCTGAGAAAGTTATACTGTACTTACGTTTTTAGACTTTTTGACTTTGTTACAGAGTTTATAATTTCTATTGGGCAATGTGCAAAAGCAATCTTCTCTAAATCTGCTGTGGTTGACCTGTCAGAGAGACTGCAGTCTGGTCTTAATCTGGTCAATGCTACATTAGTTAAATCTTTAGAAAGTTTATTGCACTTTTACTTGGAATTACTTTACTAGTTCTCTGATTTTGAACTTGCATCAGTTTAGCTTTCTAAAATTAAGATTGTTTCTGCATAAATATGCATCGTATTAGAAAAAGAGTGACAGTTTTTTAATAAAAAAAAACCAACGTCTGATTTACACAGATACTGTGTTATTTAGAAATAGTTTCAAATTAATTCAAATTCTAGAACCTCCTTGTCCGTGTAGAATGCTTAGTTTGCATTGAATCTCTACACTATTATTGCCCAAAACTAGTTTTTTTTTTTACACTTTCCAACAAAAGTGTTTCTCATATTATCGTTTGCAAAAACGCAAACACTCAGTAATAAAACAAGGGAGTGGAGACGAATGACGAATGCAAGAAATGTGAAACTCATGACACTAATTCCATTGTGATTGTTTTCAATGTTCCAAGCCAAGAACATTGAAAAGGAAATAATCTGGGACAAAAATTCCTTCGAAATGACCTCATCCAAATAAAGCATCACATGTGCAGGTGTAATTCACATCAGATCTTCAAGTGCACATCTTTAAAAAAGAAACCAGCTAAAACATCACTGAGCAACGACAAAACAAACAGCTACGATTAACGTAATAAAGTATTTACTCTTAAAAGCTTTTTGTTGTTGCATGAATTAAATATCGTTTCAGACATTATTGCATGTCTTTGTTAAAGAACAAATCTGATGTTAAAGGTTGGTATTGATTTTGGTTTTTGTTTCGTTATAAAAATCAAAGCACAAGGAGCACTTTTTAAATTCAAGTTAGAGATGACAATGACATTTGTTTGTTTTTTTTTACTTTGACCTACATACAACATGCTTAAACATAAACTACTCACTGGTAGATTATGTGGCTCCATTCCTAGTTTTACTCAGCCACCTAAATCGTGTAACAGAAGCCTAGGATGTCATCGACTGACATCTGTTAAATCCCTAAAGCCAAAAACCAAACCTAAGCTTTTGCTTTACTGAGAATTTTTCCCCAGTTTTAAACGTTTGGGTCCCGTCTTCTTCCTTCACCAGACCCTCCTCCTCCTCAATCTGCTCCAACCAGAGTCGCTACGTCCAGAAGAAGTTGATAGATTGTGGGAGTGGCTCAAGTCATACATGGAGCGTTTGTGTGTTGGCTCCATCAAAGCTCTGTCAGCAGATTTCACCACATGTCATGCCAGGCATTCCTTCATACCTTCACCTCACTGTCGACACAAGCACAGCTCTTTCTCTCTCTCTCTTGCAGCAGCAGCTTAGAGAATTCCTTGCAGCCAGCCAGCATGAATTTGATGCGGGAAATAACTAGGAAACAGGCTGCAAGCATCTCTAACCGCATCCTTGTTCTTTTTTTATGCCTTGATTTTCACCTCAAAGGGTTTTACTTACCATCTGAAGTCCTAACCCTGTAATCTCAGCTCTGTGATCAGAGTTATGGTGTTCAACATGGTGATTTTGGTTCTCTGTGAAGGAAATTTATTACTTATATGGAATATTTTAAACACGGCAGATTTTATATGATGGGAAATTAAGTCAGTTTATTTACAGAGAGAAAGCAGTTAGATGAGGTTTGGACAAGTTCATAATATTACCAGAGTGGGGAAATGACAAGTTACATTTAGTAGAGTAACGTATTCGAAAAACTTTACTTTATGGAGTATTTATGCTACGCTGTACTTTTTACTTTTACTTGAGTATTTTTATTATGAAGTACCGCTGCTCTTACTTGAGTAAAATATCTGGTTTCTCACTGAATCAAGAACAAACATGTTTCAAACTAAAATTCACCAGATATAGACACACAGCTGCAGTTAGAAGTATTTTATTGAAAGAAACTGATTTAGATTTTTTTATTTTTGCCAGATTTAGTTGTTTTTTTTTGTCACTTACATAAATTATTGTCATTTTTGGTCCTTAAAATACCAAATTTCCACTTTATATTTTGGTCAGTCTGACTATGACATTTTTAAATAATAGATAATTTTGTCTGTTACTAAGTACTTGAGTAGTCTTATTATCAATTAATATTTATTTATTTATTTCTTACTTTTACTTGAATAAAAATATCTTGAAGTAGTTCTACATTTACTTGAGTACAGGTTGTGGGTTCTCTGCCCACCTCTGAATATTACTTATTGTGAAGGAAATGTTGGAGAGGACCAGAGCTGAGTCTAAACAGAATGGAGACACTAATGATCGAACACACCGGGGAGTCCTATCTTCAAAATGTTGGTAACAAATGATTAAAGAAAAATGCTGGGAATGCAGAGCAGCGGCTGCTCAGCTGATCAGAGGATCTGCAACATGAAAGAGGCACAGAGATTTCAGAGTCACTCCGCTTTGTGGGATAAGATCCAGTTCAGTGGTGTGAAAAAGTAGCTGCGATCTGAGATGCTTATTTTTTGACAAACCTTCATGTTGAGCCAAGATCACTGACTTTAACTGAGGCAAATGAGGCTTGCAGAGCTTTAGAAGTTGTCTTGGGTTTTCTTCTAAAGTAGATCTGCTGCTCCATTAGAGGTCACATGACCACCATGGTTTCTTTATACGCAGGTAATAATGTCTGTCACTCTGATGTGTTATTGCTCAATGGAGGCCCGACACCTTAGAAATGACCCTGTAACCTTTTTCAGAATGTTGCTGAATTTATTTAATTTTAAAACTCAATTATGCTGGTTTGTCAGCCCTTAGGAAAGTATTTATTTTACTGTTAAGTCCACTTTTCAGCGTCGAAAGGCTTTGTAATAATCTAAACTTTAATCATGTTTTCATTGACTGTGGAAAAATCATTAATACTCACATTAATAAGCTGTTCTCTATTACTCAATGCAATGTGTTTCACTTATGAAGTGGGTTACTGGAGTAAGTTATTTTTTCATAAAATATTAGTTTATTAAATGGGTGTTAATGTTTTTAATTTGATCGTTTTTCTCATTTTTAGGTAGTGACGGCAAAAAATAAACGGATTTAAAAATCTGAAATTGGCCATGTAGTTATTAAACAGGATCTGGGTTGAAATGCAAAAGATAGCAGTAGAACATTGTTTTTGCAATGCGCAAACACATATTCAAAAATCTGAGTGCAGATAATCTAACCTCGGCGTTGTAGATTTTAGAGATGATCAACGTTGGTGAAGTTCTGAAAAAACTGCCTGAACAATCTAAAAAATGTCTGCTAAACATATTGAATTAAAGAAAAGTCAAGACAACAATGAATAAAAGTGCTGAAGGATTCACAAGCTGTGATGTTCAGAGGATGAAAAACCACAAGAATCTCAACAACAAAAAGAAACTGATTTTGGATTAAAACTGGACAAAAAAAACGTATAAAGGTTGGAGCCACAGCAGATAAACATTAACTATCAAGGTTTAACTCACTTTTGACTGCTGCAACATACTTTTCATCTGTATAATGAATGATTTATTAGATCAACGTTTTCAGCTCAGTGAGTCTTTATCTGATCAGAGGTTGTGAACCGTTTGCTTCTCTGTGACACTCATGTGAACCACAACATTTTATGTCCACTGTTTATGAGCGTCTTCAGAGATAAGTTACCTGAAACACAAACTAGCTGCACATCTTAACTGCCTGACGCAAAAGAGTTGTGCATACAAATTGAAATCTTTCTGGGTGTAGTAATAAAATGTATCCTATAAAGTTTACCAACAGCGCCTCCGTGTGGACATCTTGGGAAAGGTCTGTCCTTATACCAGGCTGGGAACAGATGGAGCTGTGATGATTAAGGAACAAAATACATATTTACAAAAGCAATTCAAGCATCACAGATGAAAACACTCAGACATGTTCTTCTAAAGTTAGTAAAGTGTTGTACAGACAATAATTAGGTTTTTGTAATAGTTTTAAAATAGAAATTGACATTGTATTTTGTTGCTCTTCCCGCTGTAGGCCTGACGCTGTATCGCCGTGACGATGGCAGACAGCTCCCACTGTTTCTACTGCCGGGAGGACCTGGGCGGGAAGCGGTTTGTCCGAAGCGAGGGGAAGCCGGTGTGTGTTCGCTGTCACACGAAGTTCTGCGCCAACTCCTGTGCAGAATGTCACAGGCCCATCTCAGTGGAGACCAAGGTGTGTCTCCAGATGGATTTCAATGGCTTTGGGTTTGTACTCCTTCGTGCGCCGCTTGAGAAACTCCCGTTTTTCCTCCATCAGGAGCTGAGCCACAAAGGGCGTCACTGGCACGAGGAGTGTTTCCGCTGCACAAAGTGCTACAAGCCTCTGGCCAAGGAGCCATTCAACACCAAGGACGAGCGCATCATGTGTGTGAAGTGCTGCTCCAGAGATGCTGCTCCGCGCTGCCACAGCTGCTATAAGCCCATACCTGCTGGTATGACCAATCACAGTTCAAAACATTTGCTAAAACGGGGAAAACTTTGGAGAAAGTGGCCTTATAGTCTGGTTTACACGGAACAAATCACTGTGTCTGAAACTTCTGCTGCTTTTCAGTGTGGACATGAAAATTTAAACATGTATTATGTAAATGTTTTTTTTCTTCTTTTCTGGTATCCTTTCTTCCCCATTTTCTTCTGTCACATTACTTTAACCTTGTAAAGAGAACAAAATAATTACCTTTCGTTTTCTTCCTTGTGTCATTGTTTCTTTTATCTCCTTCTTCCTTGTATCTTTCTCTTATTTCCTCATTCCACTACTCTTTCTGCTCTTTCTTCTTCCATTATTTTTATTGGCCATTCTTTCCTCCATCTGTATGCATACTTTGTCATTCCATCCCTCCTTCTCTCCTTCCTTTTTGCCATGTCTCCTTCCTTTCTCACTATCTTTCTGTATCTGTTCTTCCATCCCTCCTTGTGGTTTTCCTTCTGTTTTTTCCTGCTAGACTCAACTTTTTTCTATCTTCATAGGTGAAGTTGTGAAAATACCAGTCATAAATTAATTATATATTTTACTATTACATTCTAAAATAGACAACTTTGAAATCTGGAAATGAGATAAATTATTTTATGAAAATTGTGTAGAACCCCAAAGGTCATCAGTCCTCTTGGTCATTAGTTAATGACCAACTACTTTAGTCATTTAAATGAGCTTATTTGGAGCCGAAACCCATCTAAAGTAAACAAGACACTCCTGCTCTAGTTCATTTGGACCAGAATGTGACATTTCTCCTAACCTCCTGCAGGCATTGAGAGTGTGGCATACAAAGGAAACTCGTGGCACGACGAATGTTTCACCTGCTGCAGCTGTAAACGACCCATCGCATCGCAGAGTTTCCTCTCTAAAGGCGACGATGTTTACTGCAACCCCTGCTACGATGAGAAGTTTGCCAAGACCTGCGTCAGCTGCAAAAAGGTAATTTATTTAAAATAGAGGAAACCTTCTGTTTTTGAATCTGATCTGACTGAATTATCCCCTTAAATATGACTGTATCTCTGCTGCTGCTTTTCGCTTGCAGCCGATAACGTCGGGAGGAGTGAACTACCAAGAGCAGCCCTGGCACAGCCACTGCTTTGTGTGCAGCTCCTGCTCAAAGCCTCTGGCTGGGACCAGCTTCACCACCCACCAGGACCAGGTCTTCTGTGTCGACTGCTACAAGAGCTCAGTGGCAAAGAAATGCAGCGGCTGCCACAACCCAATCACAGGTTGGCTGAAGTTGAAACTGTTTCTGCTGGACACAATGAAACAGAATCAGTTTTAATCAGTTTAAATGTGGTTTTACAGATTAGATCTGAAGGATAATACCTTCAGATATAATCTTGTAAAATTATAGACAATTAGAAACATTCTTTTCTCTGTCCTGGATTAGTATACGTTGCTCCAAAACCAAATATCTGATCTGTACTACTTCAATAATCAATAATCTTTCCGGTAACCAGGAAACCAGAAAACAAGAGAAGAACAAATAGTCCTCTGGTAACCTTAAATTAAAGGCGACATTAAACCTAAAGCTGCTCAAACCAGCAAAATGAATAAAATATATAATTAACTTTTGTGCAAACGTTTAAGGCGTATGGATGTTTTTAAAAAGCACTGACAAATTGTCATGAAATCCCATGTGGTGAGTTTTTAACATTGATGGAATCCATTCCAAACTCCATCAGGTGTTTAACACACATGATGAGAAGAGATGTGTTAGAAATGTGAAAGCTTAGAGTTTTCGCTTATTGCACCACTGTGACAGCACACACACACACACACACACACACACACACACACACACACACACACACACACACACACACACACACACACACACACAGGTTGAAAAAGCTCAGTCTCCGTCTCTGCTCTCCTTACAGGTTTTGGTAAAGGTGTGAATGTTGTGAACTTTGAGGGAAGCTCCTGGCATGAATATTGCTTCAACTGCAAGAAATGTTCCCTCAGTCTGTCCAACAAACGCTTTGTGGCCGAAGGAAAAGACATCCTCTGCACCACCTGCGGCAACAAGGAGTGACGCACAGAAATCCATGTTCTGTTTCCTAACCGCTCAGCCTGCTTTTACACAACGACTAAAGTCCACATTTCAACTTGTTGTTTTCTAATTCTCTTGCTTTCAAGGATGGAAAGACATTGAGACCTTTTGGTCCTCAGTGATTGTTTGACGATGTCTGTTTTTCTTTAAAAAGGATTGATGAGTTTCTATTTTGATAAAGAATGCAGCACACAACCAAAGTTTACTTTGAGTGCATTTTTTGGGTTTACCATCCTGCAGAAATCAATAGAGATCAATATATCAGTATAGTTTAAACAGTATTTCCTTTGTTCAATATGTTTGTGTCTTTAATGCCTATCACTTGTTTTCTTTTTTATTTTATTATTACCATCCTGGTGTCAAATAATCAATGCCAACATTTTTTGTTATTTGTCAAAGAAAAATCAGAGTGCTTTTTAAACTTTTATCCACTCTATGTAATCAATAAATTAATCTTAAATTGAGACGTCTTGATGTGAAATGCAATAAAGCTTCTACAAAATAAGTTTGGGATTTGCTGTCAGTGTTTCAGCTGGTTAAAGTCAATGTAACACAAGCAAAGGAAACTTTTTTAAGGTTTACTATGTGACTAAAGTAGGGGTGAAATCCACTGTCGTCTCCATTATTCCACTGTCTCCGTCAGCAAGGCTAAAGTAAATATATAAAAAATATTATTTGTGGTCAGATTAATTTATTTGTCAACTTAGCATTTTATCTTCTCACTTATAATCGCCACCATAAAAACTATACCAGAGAAATTGATGAAAAATCTGTCTTCTTTAAAACTAGTGTACCGATACAGGATGAATGTTTGTCGAAACCAATAACATTTCAATTTATGATTTTTATCTAGCAACAGCTCACGTTTCTCTGAACTACACAAAGACAGAACATACATACGCCTGCTGCTCTTCTCTCTTTATTGTGTGCTCATAATTAAACAACCTGAGCCAATCAGAGGCAGACACAGCTTCACCCCTCCATCAGCTGCCACAGCTGCTGAGAACCTGAAGGAAAACGCATGTGAAAGGTTTTCTTTTGCTCTGCTGGGGTTTGTTTTAACGGTAAGATCTGCTTTTTTTTTAAAACTAAAATCCTGTGTTTATTTTGAGATGATTGATAAGAGTCAATTAAAATTATTTTATAAAAGTTGGGGTAAATATCTACAGCTACATTTTACCATGTGTATTAAAAGTGTTTATTATTAAATTACAATTAATTTATTCATTTTTTTTAGATTTAAGATGATTTCTTTACATAAACAACTGGTTTTGTTCCTGACTGTATTTCTGCTGAGAAGCCGAGCCGTGGCTGAAAAGCGAGGTAGGAAATGTGATCAATAACCTCAGGTTATTCTGCAGCAATACATTTTTTCAGCTAACACAATTATAGCAAAGTGTTTCTGGCATCTCTAAAACCAGAAGTCTGTTTCCAGTACTTCAGTTCGTTAACAATAAGGTCACCGTCTGGAAGGCTGGACTCAAACACATGAGGAACAGTTTCAGCTGTAAACATGTCAGAATAATCCAAAGCAAACACACACATGTGAAATATGAAATGTGATTCCAATATGGCAACACTCTGTGTGTGTTCAAGTAAATTATTTACTGACTTTTACTTTGTTCAAGTTTCTGCATGTACATTTTTTGCTTATTTTTTTGCACCGAAATTTATGAAGGTACATGACTTTGTTTGCATTTGTTTGCTTTTCTCAAATACCAATGCAAACAATTCAGATTATAAGCAAATCAGATTAAGACTTAGACAAGCAAGACAATCTAAAAAGTAATCTCAGGGTAGCATAATTATTTATTATAGGAACTTCTTAAACACAAAAGCAAATTCCTATTTGCTGAATTTGACATTAGAATTTTTTTTCCAGTAGTAATTTCTGCAACACTCAATACATTTCTCCTGTTTATGACAGAATTCCTAAACATTTTTCATTACAAGACATATTTTCAGACTCAAATGTCTTTGAAACCTTCTTGATATGTCTTGGAATAAAGTCGCGGACATTTCAGTGTAGAAAATGTCCAGTTTGGAGGTTCCACACATAATGAAACAACACATTGTTGAAATTGGCTTTCTGATTTTCAGAACAGAAAAAATGTTGATATATTTATTTTAGTTTGTAAAAAAGTCCTAAAACAGCAGATTTAGTTATATTTTCTTCAAACATTTTAGAATGTTTTAGATTTGATGTCCAGTAGAGATATGATGCTAATTCACACCTATTCCAGAATTCTAGATTCTAGAATTGGTGAAAAACATATAAAGATTGAGTAATAAGATGAACATGTGATGCGTAAATTTAATATATGATTCATACATTTGACAGATTTAGACCTGAACAATTTTGGCCAAATTGTTAATTAATTACACAACCAACGTCAGCATGAACTAAGAACTGACAGATATTTGTCCTTTTAAAATGGAAAAGGGAAAAAATTAGGAAAATATTCTAAGCTGTTCATACTCAAGATCTAAAAAGTAAAACCAAACTCCACATATTTAAACACTAAGCTGGAAACTAACAAGGTAATAATTAAAACCACTTAAAAAGTCTTTAACAAACTATTTTGATCACTTTGATCTCTTTGAAATGAACATAAATGAAGAGATGAATATATAATTGACATAAATCTAAACTCTGAACTTGTTTGGACAAAGAAAAAGTTAATCAAAAACACATTTATTGAATTTTGAGTCAGATAGCACAATTTGCTCATCCTTTGTCTACATGGGACATGATGAACATGAAGGACAAAACCTTCTTCATTCCTCAGCTTCCAGCAGAGATTCTGGTTTTAACAACAAATCCGTAAAGCAGACAAACATACTTCGCGTTGGCTTGTAAGACAATCTGTCATTTTGTCATCAAAATGAAGTAGGAAAAGACAAACAGGTGAGTGGAAATGGAAATAAGTCCTTTGAATCAGGCAGTAAAGAGTTACATCCTTGAGACACCAAAATCCCAATAGATTTTCCATGTGGGAACAAAGAGACGTCATGATGACGCAACTCTCTGTTTAATGATAGACACACCTGATGTACACAAGCAAACCGACTAAACATACAGGTTTTCTATGTTTTGTTCCAAAAAGTCAAGAATCCCTGTAATGTTTGTGGTGACATTTATGTTATGACAAGGTTCCTGCAGTAAGGATGCAAAACGTTTCACTTTGACCATCTTTTCATCTGAGTGTCAGAGACGTCGCTCAGCCTGTGGGGGAAGGTGGCTGACCTGACTGGATGGAACCACTGGATATTAAAGCGTCAGGTTTTCATCCCCGCCCTGCAGGAACTGACCGTCTGCCTTAACATGAACCTGAAGAAGGTGCTGCACAAGAACAAACTGTTCTTTTAAACAGTGTCCTGACTCATGACTTCATGGTAACTATCTGCTCATCTCTTGGTCCAGGGTTCCTCACGTTGGACAATCTTCATGTACCGTCATCCTGAGGTTCAGTATGCAGAGCTGGGGATGGGGGGGAAGGACGGGCGCTTGGTGGTTTGGCTGTTTGGAGAGGAGTGGACCAGTCAGGACCTCAACCTCCAGCTGTTGCGGTGGTACAGCCTGTGTCTCACCTGGTCCCATACGAAGGACAGGCCTGCCCTCTACGTCAACGGGAGCCTGGTCAACATGACAGCAGGTGAGCTTTGCTTTGCTTTGAGTGATACAACTGATTCACGGTTTTTGCAGTTTTTGCCTGAGAGCATCTTTTCTGATTGCTCTCCTCCGTCTTTGCTTTCAGCTCCCACAAACATCCCTCCATCTCCGTGCTGCCAGCTGGCCCCAAATGGGTCCCTCACACTCGGGGTCGGACACACCATCAACAATGGGAACGTCGAGGTCATTCAGTACGGCGGCATGTTGGGGAAGATTTCCCTGTTTCGAATGTGGGGGAGAGAACGAAGCAAAGAGGAAGTGACATCGCTGAGCTGCACAGAGGGGGTTCTGGTGAAGTGGGTGAGGGACAACTGGGACACGGTGAACTGTGACCCGATCCGTGACAACAGCCTGAAATGTGGTGAGTTTGTTTCTCATAACTGAATCTGAATAGGTTGTTGAGTCAGAATCATTTTTTAGTCTCATCTCCGTTAGATTCATATCCACTGCTCTCAGATTAAAGCCTGGCCAGATGTGCTTTATTTAACAAATATAAAAGCCTTTCTAAAAAAATCAAAAATGGTGCAGTCATCACAAATTGGCAACCATAACAAAGATTTGCAGGTCTTAAAATAAATGGTAACACTTTATTTGAAGGGGTCTGAATAAGACTGACATGACACTCTAACAAACATGACATAACACCTGTTATGAACATAAAGAAGTCTTTATTAATATTAATTAATACTGTTGTCATGAAGTGTCACTTGGTAAATAATGACACTTTTAATGCAAAGTTTATCTAAAAGTTGCATTGAAAGTCCATTAAAAATGTCAACTTTGCATGATTTTGTAAATAATGACAATTTAATGCAAAGTTGGCATTTTTAATGGACTTTAAATGCCTCTTTTAGAGAAACTTTAACAAAAACTACAGGCGTGTGTCTGTGTTTTGGTTAAAGCATGTTTGTTTTTCATTCAGTGGCTCGAGAATCCAGACATTTTACTCAAATAAGAGCAGAAATACTTCATCATAAAATTACTCAAGTAAAAGTAAAATTGCTCCTAAAGTACTTTTTCCCCCCTCAAAGTGTTACTCAAGTAAATATAAATATAAGTAAGTAGTTACTACCCAACTCTGCTTTCCATATGCAACATATGAATTTAACAATATTCCCTGAGATTTTTAAAGTTTATTTAGGAGTATCAGAGTTAAAAAGACAGTGAAAGTCACTGTCAGATTGTTAATTGTAAAAGAAAAATATGTTAATTCTTTTAATTTTATATTTATGTTACTCAAATAAAAATCCAACTAATTTACATTGAAATTTCTTCTTGTAATGCAACAAACTGTAAAAAGAAAAAGGTGAAGGTGTATGAATACTTTTGCAGGACACGGTGCCACTTCACCAGGGCTGGAAATAACAGCAGACTGTTGTTGACGTCCGTTTTTATTGCCTCTCTGGTTTTAGTTCGACTCACGGACTCTGAGGTTCAACGTAAAGATGAGGAACAGATAGTTTAACAGTTTGTAACATGATTTCCTGACTTTTATACAGAACAAACACAAGTTTGTCATAAAAAAGCAATAAAAATGAATCTGGGATAGGTTAAACAAATCTCATGTAAACTTTCGGGATTTACTCTCATATATAAAGTTTTATGTATGACACTATATATGAAGTGTAGGTGTGCTTTCAGCTATATTTCCTTTTACCTAACTAGATGTTTATATTTTGGCAGAATGGTCCTTTTATGAGGTGAATCTCCAGTTTGTGATCATGCGCAGCGACAAAAACACGACTGAGCATTACACAGCCAGAGACATCGCCCATCGCTGGGTAAGGAGAGCAAACATCATCTCTGTCTTTACAAGTTTTACTGCTTATTATGCAAGCAAATCTGAATGGACCTTTTCAGGATGAGACCAATAGTTTTACTAAAGCTAAAATGTGTTAAAAATTAGATGCAGTAACAGAAATATACAGAAGTCATGACTGATGTTTGCATAGATTAATTTAAGGAGTTTGTAGTTTGTTTTAGAATATTTTGTCCTCGTTCAACTGCAAAGAACCACAAGGTAAAACAATATTTTCGGTTATGTTTGTTGATCCTGCAGCTCAGACAGGTTTTACCGACTGAAATCTATTTACACAGAGTGTCTGTGTTTGAAGTAACCAGGTAAGGGGAAAAAATGATTCAATATATTACATAGTTCCAATAAAACTCCTTTGGTTTATGCTACTTAAACTTTATAGTGGAACTATTGAACTGTAAACAAAGTTTCTGTAATCTCTCATGCAGGTCTGACACAGAGGAGCACATAAAAACGCCTTATGAAGATGAGACGGTGAGCACAAAGCAAATTTAATACGAAACAATCCACATCAACTTCAAATGACTTTTTGTGATACTTCAGTTAATACGCCCCATCCCCTCTTAATACTGGCCAATGTAAAGTCAGTTTTACAGTAATACAATAAATGCAAGAAAAATAACCAAAACTTTTAAAATACAATCTAAAATGCGTGTTTCTTCTGCTGCAGATGCGATGGGCTCCTGAAAATATCTCCAGGTAAAATATATATTTATTTAATACTTTAAATAAACACAGGTAACACACTGATCAGAATATTTTCACCGGAGCCGTTACATATAAGCAAATACTTTACAATTAACCCTCAAACTAAAACGATTATATTAAGAGTGTGACATCCACTCATCACTTGTAATCATATTTGAGTTAACTTAGGTAATTTTTTGTCTGTGAATGGCACAAATAAAAAAAGATTTAAGATATAGATGTGAAGTTCAGGGTATGTTGAGATGTCTTTCCAGGCTTTCCTCCATTTCTCTGTAGAAACCCGGTTAACTCTCTTCCCGCCCTGCAGGTTCCGCTGCCTTGTTTACATCAGCGTCATCCCAAAGTGGGACGTTGCGGCTGTTCAAACAGAAATGTGCGCTGACCTTTCAAACACCTACACTGACCCCAGCAATGTGCTGCAGCTGCTAGCTGACACCAGCTCCATCTACACCACCCCTGTTGGTAGGAAAGAAACCTCAGTAGTACACAGTAAAAATGCCGGTGTTGAATTAACACCCAAAAGTGTCTATATGTTTCCAAGTCAGCTGGTGTCAAAGTAATACTTTTGAAAGTGTTAAAAGATTGACGCCCATTTTTTTGTTAAATTAACATTGGTCTATAATTCTGAAATGGGTTTAAGAAAAGTTAAACTTTACATTTCTGTGTGTTGTTTGAATATTTTCCACTGGATTTGATTGTTATTGACACCTTGTGGGTCAATTATTTTACGTTTTTAACTCCACATTGTGTTTTGTGATCAACACTACACTGGTGTTACTTTTAATATATTTTAACACTAACACCGTTGTAATGTTAATGTGACACTGTAGTGTTGAATTTAGCACCAGCTGACTTGGACAGATATAGACCCTTTTGGGTGTTAATTCAACTCTGGCATTTTTACTGTGCAGCAGGATAAGAAACCTTCACAATATCTGATGAATGGCTTCCTTTCCAGAACGTTTTTCCATGACGACAATCAGCCCTCAGGGTGTCATGACAACGTCCTCTCCTGTCACAACCTCCAGCTTTAAAGCCATCATGACATCCTCTGCTTTCACCCAATTAACAACTCTGGGAACATCGACCATCAGCACAACTTCTGGTACCAAAGAAACCGCAACCAGCACCATCAGCAGAACCCCTGGAAACGTCTCTGGTGGGTCTGGTAGCAGGTCCACGGTTCTGTTTTCTCCACATCCTGAGGAAAAGCTTCTGATTCGTCTCAATCCTCTTAACAGAACTTTACTTTGAAGTCCAAGTGAACGTCTCCATAACGGGAGACTGTGACCCACAGCAGATCCTTCCCTACTGGGTGCGTCTCAAAAAAACTGCCACAATCTTACTTAAATAAATAAATCTCTAGGATGAACATTACATTTTTCATTTCAGCTTAACATAAGTCTGCCTGATGACTTAATGATGGTGCTGGATCTGCAGCTGCTCCCCAAAACAGAAGGGTGTGTTTTATTTTATGAGAGGAAACGATCACAGCATCGTTTAACAGCATTTATAGAAACTGTCAGAAATAAGATAAAATCTGTCATTTTTTCAGCCAACATCCTGAAAGGAGACGTCACTCAAACCAAGTAAGTCAATAAAACTGTTTAAATCCAATATTTGCAGAAAAATCCAAATAAAAATTCTTTATTGGTTTGCAAACGTACACAACAAAGCTTATAAAAATAACTTTAAAGTACGTTCATGTTCCAGGCAGAAATGTACAACCGCTTGTCATCAGCATAAATTTATGGCCTTTAATGATTTATTTGTTTGTTTAGACTTGAACTGATAACAGAGCACACAAGCACAAAGATAAAAAAACACACAAAAAAAAAACAACTGGATGTACAAGTTTGAATTGTAGATTATGTCCAATCCAAACAGGTTCAAAATTAGACTTACATGTAGGAACATGTTTAAATCCATATTTATTTAGTAAAAGTCCATCAGTAACTTGGAAACATGAACACACACTTTTTTGATTGATATGATTCATGATTCAAACTCTTACACTTAAAGAAATCAATTTAATTTGACCGACATGTTTCTGGTCAGAAATCATAAGACGGGTTTGGATGCAATCATGCCAACAAATTCACTGATTACTGAGAAGTTTACCAACACATTTCGACATTATTTAGAAAAATTGAAAAGTAAATAAAAATGGATTAATAATAATAGTGATACTTAACATTCCTTTATTATGGTTTGAGAGACAAATGTCTAAGTTATTGTCAGAAAGAAATTATTTGGTTGTTTTTAAGTGATCTTAAATATAATTTTGCCAGGATTATGAATCTGTTTGGACTTAAAACGCAAAAAAAGTCCTTTGGTTTTACAATCTTATCCAATTTGAGTAATGCAATAGTACCTCTAATAGGAAAATAGCCCCACATAATGATGCTGCCACTGCCAGACTTGGTAGTTAGTTTAAATGTTTTATCAGGTCTGAAAGCCTCATCTTCACTCCACCAAACATTCAACTTGTCATCGTGGCTTAAAGACTGAATGTGTTTGAGAAGCAACTTGTTAAAGGACATTAGAGCAAATAATAGTTGAATGCATATATTTATCATTATTAATTTAAAGTGTACAGTAAGTCCAAAAATGTCATCTTTACAAATGTTGCATTATGATTCCATAACAGAAAGAGAGCCGTTCAAATTAATCATTAGAAGCTCAGAATGAAAATTTTAATTTGACGGCATATTATAAATGTTTGAGCAATTACAATTGCTGTGTATTTTCTTTAAACATTTTTGTCTTATTTTTTTACCAGGTGTTGACAGATGAAGTCTCGAGGTACAGATTGTTCAAAATCAATGTTGTGCAATAAAATGTTTCAAATGTAACTAAGTTAAGTGCAGCATAAAGATGCACATCTTCATTTGTGCAGATTAGAAAACTTCCACTCAGTTTAAAATCTTTTTTTCTCCCCTTTTTGAAATCTCAAAATGTGCAAACAACATTTCAGAAGCTCTTACACTCTGATCTTTAGATCTTTGCAGCTCATTGTTCCGTCTTTCTGTCTGCAGAGAGAGCTTCGTTTTCCAGGTCCAAGTGTTGACTAACTTAGACCAACAGGAAATTGAAAACCAAATACGGAACTGTCTCCAGAGTCCCTATGACAATGGCTTGTTCTCCATAACAGCAGACGACATACAGATATGTCTCATATGTAAGTACAGTTGAGGTCCACACACCCTGGTAACCAGCTGAAAAGCTGAAACTCTCTTACTAAATGTGTGTTTCCCTCTCAGCGGTTATTCATTGTGCTGCTGAAACCCAGCAGACCCTAAAAGGCCTGTTCAAGTGGCCCGACACTGCAGGAGGACAATGTGCTACATATCCATGTCCCAAAGACCCTCAGTTATCTGCAACCCGACTTTGGTGAGGCGTCTCAGTATGAAGAGCTTCTGTGGTTTTTAATTACTTTGCATTACGTACATGAGCAACGTTTAGATGAAGGAGAAAACTACACTAATTCAAAAGAATAATTAGCTAAAAACCTTAATTTGCAAAGTCCTGCTGATTGTTATTAAAGTTGGATGTTACTTTGAAGCAGAAATCCTTTCAGCAACATCAATATAAATCTTAATGGAGCACAAAACTGGTGCATCAGTAACATCAGAGAACATCTGTTTGTCTTTCTGATATTTACAGATGATATCACATAATTGACTTATTCATTTTGCTGAATAACTATCACCATTAATTTAATGCATCAACAAGTATAGGCCTATCTGAGTATCGACTATCTCTATTGGTACATATTTGCTTCGTTTTGTCCATGTTTTATGTTGACTCAGTGTCGCTGATTTTACTAATGGCTCTGTTGTAAAAGATAATAATGGGGAAAGTTGAATTATTTTCAGATTAAGCATTCAGTTTTTATATTCCCATTCATATGAGAACAGGTGGAAACAGGCTGTAGATGAAATATGAGTATAACATCACAACAATATCTGTTTTTTGACAAACAACCTATTCTAAGCCTTCTCAGAAAATAAAGGAAAACACTGAAATGTATCCTTTCTACTTGTGTTTTTAAATGGTTAAGAACTTATTGGGTTGTTTTTTGCACAAATGAAATACTTCCTAAAATCATTGTTATCAATGTAGTTTATCATAGTTTTCAACAATCAAAGAAGGATGGAGCAGTTATGTTATTTCTTCTAGAAATGCGTCACATTAAAAATTTTTTCTTTTACTTTAACTTAAATTAAATTGGACTTTTCCTCTACAGTTCATTATGAAAAGCTAAAAAAATTCTGTCTTAATTTTTTAATGAATTTTTTTTTTTTTACAGTAAACTGTCCCAGTGGACTCATTGGATGGAGCCAAACCTTGAAAACTGCCCCCTAGTGGTGGAAACTATACCTGATCTGGATCATGTTGAAGTCACTCCTGGTCTGTTAACATTTATTTTACATTCCTTTTTGTGGAATGTAAAATTCTTATATATTATTCTTATATATATATAAGAATATATTATATATATATAAGAATATATATATTCTTATATAATATATAAAATTCTTATATAATATATAAAATTCTTATATATTATATTCTATTATATAATTTTTAATGTCTATTCAGTCCTGAGTTTAAAAACATTCAGTTCAAATCATACAGTTAACATTAAAACTAATTACAATAATATGCTTAAAAACTGCACTTTATCTATACATCTGTCTGTATTTTTAATTTTATCAGATCTACCTACAAATATGTTCAGTTTTTAAAGTGTTTCAAAGTCTTGACAGTCACATTAGGTCCTGTTGTGTCATTTATTTCCAGAAAATGCATTTGACGTGTTGAAGATGATTAAGGACTTAATGAGAAACCAGTCCAGTCTCATCTACAAAGAGCTGGTCACAGTCCTCAACAAGCTGAAGGACATCGTCAGCGTCAGCGTTGTCACGCCAGATATTGGCCAAGCTCTGATCAACGCCATTTCCAGCATACTGGAATCAGACAGCAACCTGGTGCCGTTTACAAACACGTACGGACGTGATGCAGATTTAAGAATTCAAGTAAAAGCTCAGCTACACAAACGTGTCTGAACGTAAAATGTGTGATCATCTGCAGCATTCTGAACCTCACAGAGGAGGTGGGAGACAAAATGGTGGGTTACCAGGGCTCCTACACGCTTGGTGCTCGAGCCGTGGCCATCTCAGTGGTGGACGTGGCTCCTGGACAGTTTACCAGCCTGAGCTTTGGAGTTCTTTCTGATTGGTCCGGCAACAAGCCTGAGGTAGTGAAACACCTTTCATATCAGAGAATTCAGAAGGTTTCAACGTGTGTCTCACTTATTGAGACGCCTGGTAAAGATTTGTCTGTTTTTAGTGGAAAAAAATCATCAGTAACACTATATTTGAAGGGGTGTGAATAAGACTGACATGACACTGTCATAAACATGACATAACATCTGTCAGGAACATAAAGAAGTCTTTATGAATGTTTATAACAGTTGTCATGAAGTGTCATTCGGTAAATAATGACACTTTAAATGCAAAGTTGCTCTAAAAGTTGCATTAAAAGTCAATTAAAAGTGACAATTTTGTAAATAATGACAATTTAAAGTTGACATTTTTAATGGACTTTCAATGCAACCTTTAGAGCAACGTTGCATTAAAAGTGTCATTATTTACCAAATTACACTTTTTGACAACTGTCAGAAACATTCATAAAGACTTTATGTTCATGTCAGATATTATGAGATGTTTACAACAGTGTCATGTCAGTCTTATACGCGTCCCTACAAATAAAGTGTTACCAAATAATCCAATGATCTGAAACAAAGATGGCATTTTTTTCTATTACACATTAAGTGGTAATGTGGTAAAAATAAATTCTATTTATTAAATAAATTAAAGCTATCCAAACAATCTGTGACTTTTAAATCACATAAAAAGTCCCCCTTTTGAACTGTCCTAATATATTTTTTCCAAAGGTTTTTGCAATAATTCATAATGACGAAGAGCCTTCATAGTTATTCTAATTATGAAGGCTCTTCATCACATATTTACATCCAAACAGAAATGTGCAGAACCTAATTCATTTGAATGAATTTAAACTATTTTTACATCCATCTAGTGTCCAGTCTACTACTAGTTGAATTTGATGCATCAGAATATCATAATCAGTAGAGAAAATATATTGTAAAACAAAGTCTATGTTTAATAACCGAAGACGTTGCTTTCTAGATCTTTAAAGCCCTATCACAGTTGTGATGCTTGAAGTTGTTGAAAATAAGCAGTAAATATGAAGATATCTATAAATGCAGAGTGACGTTAAGGATATTCTTTTCTGTGGTGTAGATCTTTATTAACAGGTATCCGTCAGACGGAACGGTGGCTTTCATTTCCCTGCCGTCTGTCCTGCAGAACAACTTCCCACAAAACGGCCTGAACCAGAACCAACATAGAATCCAGTTTCAGTTCTACGCCAACCCACTACTCTTTAAGGTACATCATGCAGAAAACTGAGAAATGAGAAAATCACTTAGTTCAAACTGGCCTTTTGGAAAGTGGTTGATGTTTATTGTCTCCAGTATCAGGTGAATGAAAAGGAGCCAATCCTCAGCACCTTTGTGGTGTCAGCCAGTGTGTCCAACGCCAGCTCACCAATTAAAGACCTTCATGAAGAAGTTAAAGTCATGCTCCACCATCTGCAGTCTAACGCGGTAGAAGAAACATATTAAAAACAACGCTACACCCTCCGGGAATGAATAAATGAGATTATCATGAAGTTTTTTTTTGTACTTTCCAGCATGATAGACCAGTGCAGTGTGTTTACTGGAACTTCAATAAAAACAGTAGGTCTTTTTTCAAACGGAAAATTTCATTACACTGAACAGAAATTGATAAAAAAAAATATTGTTGACATCTAGATGGACACGGGGGCTGGGATGATCACGGCTGCCGAAAATACAACAGCACCCCTGATTACACCACGTGTCTCTGCGATCATCTCACACACTTTGGAGTTCTTCTGGTACCAATCCTTTTTACTGATATTTTTATTTACAGAAAGCTCCACCACTTTGGTGCCAGAGGCAGAGCTAAAATGTGAAGATTTTAACATTTTAATCTTATGAGCGTTAAATCGTAGTAATATTTGCGGTTGTAAAGGCAGCTAAGCTAAGATTTGGGCAGCGGAGGGCACTCAGAGTTTAGTTTTTGGAAAATAAAAAGCAATGTTTGAACAGTTTTTGATTTTCAAATGATTTTAAAACAAAGCCCCCAAAAAACTAAAACACAATCATTTCAAATCAAGCAAAAATAAATAAATAAAATAAATGTTGAGTTTCTTTCTTTTAAATAATATTGATGTGTCTAAATGGACACAACTTGGACACATTGTTGTTTTCTGCCAAACTAAAGTTTACAATCTAGTTCAGATACTGTGTTCAGATACATTATTATTATTATTATTATTTTATTGTGTTTTTACAACTGAAATGCACAATTTGAATTGCATACAGAACACTAAGGTGAAAACCAACGCTAAGTGTAAACCTGAGCACAGCTGAGGTGGTGGCAGCATCATGCTGGGGGAAAGTCTTTATTCAATGGTGAAAAGGAAACAGGATCTAAATGCAAATCAAGACTCAAAAGAAAACCTGGTGGGAAAAATGAGGACAGAGATTCTCAGCACAATAGGCCGAGATAAACAGGAAAAGCTGCAGCAGTAAAACTCAAGACCCAATTGATCCAATTGAGAATCTATGGCAAGGCTTAAAAATGACTGTATAGATTATCTCTGAAACCAGCAGAGGCATCTAGTGAAGAAAATGTCTCTGTTCTCCCAGGACGTCTCCAGGACTCCGCTGGATCCGCTGCACGAACAGATCCTGACTATCATCACGTATGTTGGCTGCGGCGTCTCCTCCCTGTTCTTAGGAATCACCATTCTCACATACATGGCCTTCGAGTAAGTTGTGTCAAGATTAATAAAACATACTTTCAAACTATTCTACATTTTTCAGTGAGTTTATCTTGTGTTGTCTAATAAAAGTCTGAATTGCAGGGCAGTAAGTAATCTGTAATCTGTCTCCTCTTCGTCTTTGACGCTCATTTCCATCGATGTAGGAAGCTTCGTAGAGACTACCCCTCTCAGATCCTCATAAACCTCTCTCTAGCCCTGCTGGGATTGAACCTGATGTTTCTGGTCAACTCCTGGTTGTCCTCCTGGACTGTCTACGGTCTCTGTGTGGCAACAGCCTCCCTGCTGCACTACTTCCTCCTTGCATCCTTCACCTGGATGGGATTAGAGGCTGTCAACATGTACTTTGCTCTGGTTAAAGTCTTCAACGTCTATGTTCCGTCGTATATCCTCAAGTTTTGTGCTCTGGGATGGGGTAAGATATAACTAAAGCTTAATTCCAACTAGTAGCTCAATAATTACTGTTTAATTGCAAGGTGTTATAAACGTCACTTGTTGGGGTTTTAACTCTTCGTCAGGTATTCCTCTGCTCATCTGCATCGTGGTTCTCATTGTGAATCGGGACGCATACGGCAGTTTCTCTGGGAATGCTGAGCTCACTTTCCAACCTTTGGACAACTCTGATAACTTGTAAGATGTTGGTCTGGTGTCACTTTATCTTTCATAGTTTCACTTAGTTTGAAGAACCTGTTGCGGAAAAAGTTGAAGTTTTCTTGCATATTCATATTTTATATGTAAACTGTGGGACTAAACAAGCACATTGTCTGCAGTATTTCCTCCTCTCCTTTGCACCGTAACATTTTGTCAATTTGTCAACAGCTGCTGGCTTCAAGATAATGTGACTTATTATGCTTCTGTGGTTGCCTACGCTGGGCTGGTCTTTCTCTTCAACATCGGGGTAAATATGATTACATTTTATGCACACATATTCAGTTGTGTTCAGAATAGATCATTATTGCAGAGCTGTTTGTTTTGAGAAGCCCTTAATCATACAAAACTATCAGAACATGACAATAAATATCAATATAGCTTGTTCTACAGCAAGTTAGCAATTTTTTTTCTTTAGAGGTTTGAGAATCCTTGTTAAACAACGTTTTAACTAAAACTCTTAAAAATCTTTTACATTTTTTCCTCTTTATTTTTTAATTTCTTTTTAATTCTCTTTCTCACTGTTTCTTTCTTTTTTAAAATCTTTTCCTCTTCCTCCCTGTTTATTTAATGTCACACGCACCACAAATTTGGAACAAACTTCAATAAAAATGTAAAACAGCTGAAACACTGGGTGCCTTTAAATCTCAAATTAAAACCCACCTATTTAGCGTTGCTTATGGCTAAATTGGGATTAGAGTGCAGGTTTTGATGTCTTTGATGTTTTTAACTTTACTTTTCATCTATTAACTTTTTTATTTCTCTTTCACACTGTCTAATGTTTTTATCTTTTTAAATCTTTTTTCTTTTTAAAAAAATCTTGTCTTTCTTACTGTTTATTCACTGTCACATGTTTCTATTTTAATTATGTAAAGCAATTTGAAATGCCTTGCTGCTAAACTGTGCTATATAAATAAAATTTGATTGCTTGATTGGACAAAATTGATCTTTTATTGTTTGAAATTGCACACGTTTTTCTGTAAGTTTAAAATGTTTTTATGAATCTCTCTTCAGGTCTTTGTGGTGGTTCTGATTCAGATCCGCCGCATGCGGCTCAACAGCCCGGCTGGGAGCCGGAGAGGAGTCCTGCAGGACCTGAAGGGAGCTGCCAGTCTCACTTTCTTACTCGGTCTAACATGGACTGTAGGTTTCTTTACCTGGGCACCAGCAAGGGTAGTTCTGCTCTATCTGTTCGCCGGACTCAACACCCTGCAAGGTGAGTTCTGTTCTGTGCAGAGAAATTCAGACATTGGGTTAAAACAGCTTTTGGACATGTCAGTGTTTCTCTTTGCTTACATTTCTAATGAGGTATTTGACATAAAATTCCCACCAGATGCTGGCAACAACACAAGTTATCAACACATTCAAAGAAATATAAGCAAATCAGCCCACAAATAAAGTTATAGGCAAACGAAAAATGGAATTACACTTGGGATGAATATACTTCCCATCAACCAGATTCTCTATGCACGAGACGTCATAAGATTTTTCCCACAAAGTATTCAATCACCAATATTGGGAAGTTATTTATTATTTATCTCTCTGTCCTTTTATATTATTTTGCAAGCATCTTAATTTGGTTTGATTTCATTGTATATTTCTTGGGTTGTCAATATGTGTCAGTTTTAGGTCAATGGCCTCATTAGACATAATAAAAATAATAAAGTTTAATGGTTTATTTAAAAAGGTCCTTTTTCTGGGTGATCTATGTAGACAAAGTTTACACTCTAAGTGCGAACTTGGACTAGGCTTGGAGGGACGCAGCATGGTGGCTGTAGTTTTCCAATGAACTCTTGAATCCGTGTCTTTTGTTCACCAGCTGACTGTGGATCACGATTCACTACATCCTTTCCAAAACCTCCGTTTCTTCCAGGACTTTTTGTCTTCCTGTTCCACTGTCTGATGAAGGAGAATGTGAGAAAACAGTGGAGGATTCATCTTTGCTTTGGCCGATTTCGACTTGAGGAGCACTCTGGTACTAACACTCAACGTAAAACACTGGCTATGGTTTTATTTGCCTGAATCGGTTCGTAGCTACTTGAATTGAACGGAGTCCTTATAAATTATACATTTCATATGCTGCATGAGTCAAATATTCACATTTTTCTGATGGATTTTGATTGAATTCTTGCCATCTATGTTGGAGATCAATGTCGCCATCTTCTGCGACATTGATCTTCTGCAAGATATAAAACACAGGTAAATCTGTGGGTCATTTCACAACATTTTTTGGTCATCTGTACTAATTTAGACAAACTATTTCAAACTAATTACACATGTAATATCTGGATATAAATTCTTTAAGCCACTACTTGTAATTTATTTTACCTATTTTTATTGGAAAAAACAACTTTTGTTTTGCATGTAAACATCCCAGGTTAAAGATCATGAACTATGGATCAAATAATGTGTGAAATTCACTTTATACATTTAAATGCTGCCCTAATACTGGTTTGACCCACAAATGCACTCCTTACAAATCTGGCTCCATTATTTATTATATTGTTTTGCTTTTTGAAAATGAAACAAACATTTTTCCATATTCTGAGTCCCCCTCCCCATTTTCTTGAAGTTGGAAATCCATGCATTTAAATTAATTTTTTAAAAACTGTATATGAATCCTAAAAGAAACACAAGGCTTTATTCCAACTCGACTGTGTCTGGGATCTGTTTCTTGTTTGTTTTTAGAGTGGAGCAATTCAGCATCAGTTCGAGTTCTTGCAAAGCCCAAAGAGAGGTTTTTAAGAGCAGCGATTCCATCTGTCCGTTCTGTCAAGTCCAACTCCACAGACAGCACTTCGGCCTCTTCCGACTCCAGCCAGAGAGATTCACCCTGCAGGAGGCCAAACCTCGGTGAGCAAACCAAGCAGAATCTCTGGCAGCATCCAGATAGTTTGGGTAAACATACAAGATACATTTGACTTTAAAAACATAGAAGTAATGATATGCCACCAGGTTTTCCTGGTGCTTCTGCAGCTGGAATCACATTTAAGGTCACTGCTTGAATTAATGACACTGCTGACATTAAATAATTACAACCTTTTGTAACGAGGCAGACTTTAACCAAGCTAAAAGGACATGACTGTTGCTTCTCACAAAACACTTCCTTCTCAATTTGACAGTTCAATTTAAGCCGGCCCCCCTGGCGCACACGCCTAAGAGACATAAAGACGACCCATTCCTCTCACCTCTAAACGGCTCATATGTTTAATTATTTTGTAGATCTTTTTGTGCACAGCCTGGTTCTTCCTCGAGCCCAGACCGGAGCCCCAGACACAGAATCTCTGAACCCGACATCTGGATAAACGACCAGCCACAGCAATAAAACAACCACCCAAAGTGCTAACCTGCACACATCCCATCATTTACTCGCATCTCTCTGACAGAGGCAACAGATTTAAGCAGTGCACACAGCATCGGCTTCATTAGCTAATTTTTCCCACACGGTTCTATTGTTAGTTTTGTTTCCGCTAAATATTGTAAAAGAGCCTGTAATTTCGAAGAGAGGAGCGGTTGCATCAGTACCAAGGAGGAGTTGGTTGCCAAGCAACTGGTGAGTGGAGCGATGGTGACAATGAACTGTGAAACATTTTGTGTAAAAGAAAAATGATAATAAAATCCAAAATTCAAGGTGACAGGTTTGGCCCCTATTTGTTCATTGCTCAATTTTTAAACGTTTTGATCATTTCTCAGTTTCTTTATGCACAAAATTTGTCAATGGAGATTTTTAGGGCAGATTTGTTCTTGTGTAAAATCTGACACCTTTTGTTTGATTAGCATATGGTGGTTTTCAGATACTCATTTTAATGATTCCCCCCCGCCTATGAGGGATATTTTAACCAGTCTTTGCCAATAATACATGTCTGTCTCTGATGTTTATGTACAGAAAAATCTGCAATCGGTTACAAATGAAATTAAAATTCCATGAAACAAGACTAACATTCCTATTTCTTTTCTCTATTGTCTCATGTTTTGCCATATTTAAACAAATCACTTGTTTATTGCAGTCTGTAGCAATGTAATCAATACATTTTGTAAAGATGTAATTTTCTAGGGATTACAAGGTTTGTGGTTACAGGTACATCTGATTCAATTAGAAAACAATCCAATTAAAATTCATTTTGCATTTTAGTTACAATTGCAGCAATAAGAAGGTTGAACTTAAACATTTCTTTTACGGTTCACACGTTCATGAGAAACACTGATGTCTTGAGAGTTGACTGGAAGCTAGACACCAAAACCCTCCACAAAACACTGGCTGCTCACAGAACGTTGCATTGAAGCAGTCTGCTGGAAAGTTGAGTGGAAGGAAAAGAGTCAGATGGAGAAAGTCAGAGCACAGCAATGAATTCACCAGAGAACATTTGGAGCACTGACTCCACTACTGACGTGTTTTTTGTAGACATTTCATTTCCCAGGAGAACTTGGATGCTGCCGACAGTCAGAAGTATCTGCTTTAATGACTGTGATATCACTTGAGCTTGACTGACAGCAAACTCACCCTGACCTAAACCACACAGCCTAATGAGCCGAGAGGAATTTCAGACAGCAGAGCAGAAACCAATCTGGGCTCCTGTAACACCTCAGCAGTCGCACTGCATCAATGCAGCATTTCATGCAAAAAGACGACGGTGCATAAACGGTACTTTATACCAACAGTTTTCAGAGAGCAAATAAATACTTCAATGATTCTCTAATCAACTGAGCTGCAGCTGCATTTTGTTATGATTGAACTGTTTTCACAATTACAACCTTCAAAATATTTTAATATTCAAAACTGAAAGTAAATGATTGAACATGTTTGTCATCCTGTCAACTTTTCCTGCAGATCTACTTGAGGAATAATGTTTCATTCCCGACACGTCGGAGAAAATCTTCCCCATTTTAAATCTGAACCTTTAAGCAAAGCATTTCCAACCCACAAATCAGGCAAAATGATTTCTTTTGCAAACAGTCGGCTCTTGTTTATTTTCCATAAACACCAACACAACCTGAAAGCTCCAGTACCAAACAACCAAACAAAACAATTACTTTTCAAATTAACATGCAAATAAAAGCACTAAAAGAACAATAACTCCAATCTCGGAATGAGCTTCATTAAACTTCTAAGCCCGTTTGTAGAGACGTGTTTAAGCGCTGAAACAATCCACCAGCTTTTTTGAATTCCAGGGCCCGGCCATGTTGCTCAGGAAGCGCTGCTTGATCAGATCTTTCACCGTCTGGTAGATGGTAGCTTCCACCTGTGGAGAAAAACCAACACAAAACATTCAGTGGCGTTTCAAATACCAGCTGGGATTCATATGAAAAGCACATGAATCCTAAATACAATAGTACACAGTAAAAATGCCAGTGTTGAATTAACACCCAAAAGTGTCCATATGTGTCCAAGTCAGCTGGTGTTAAATTCAACACTACAGAGTCACATTAACATTTACGATGTTAGTGTTAAAATATATTAAAAGTAACACCAGTGTAGTGTTGATCACAAAACACAATGTGATGTTAAAAAAGTAAATAATTGACCCACAAGGTGTCAATATCAATCAAATCCAGTGGAAAATATTCAAAACACACAGAAATTGGAAGTTTAACTTTTATTAATTTCAGTATTATAGACCAATGTTAATTTAATTTTAAAAAATGGGTGTCAAACCTTTAGCACTTTCAAAAGTGTTAAACTTTAACACCTGCTGACTCGGACACACCGGCATTTTTACTGTGTACAAGTTTACAGGGTTGTGCTTTCCTGCCCTCACTTTTAAACTTTACTCATTTCCTAAAGACATTAAGTGAATTTTCAAACCATTAAAGCCGTTCACTCCATTCATAATTGAAGATTTTCAGTTATTGTGCTTGAACAAAATTACGTTTTCATTAAGGAGGAATTCTCTATTTCCTACTGACTAAAACTGTAAAAGATAAACCACAATTTATTTATTTTACAGCCGTAAAATCGCAATCACTGTTAAGGACGTCAAGTTCCAGTACGAATAAATAATTCTTATCATCACTTTTCATGTCATCAGAATGGCAGCACAGACTCTGAGCAGCCAGTCAGTCACCTTGACGCTGTGGTAGGTGGGCAGCTCCACCAGGTAGCTGTGTCCACCCAGCAGTGCAACTCGCTGGAAATAACTGTAGAGGGCTCTCTTGCAAAGTCTGCTGGTGAAGCTGGGCCCATTCACAGAAGGAGAGCTAGGAAACAAATTAGACCACAAGAAATATTAATATTTCCAGTCAGGTATTAGCAGAGCGGTAATAAGCTTGTTCTAATGCTGTTAAGAGGACAGAGTGATAAAATGGGAGCTTGATGTTGCCTAAAGACTACAATCATACCTGCATTAAATGCAGTGTCACATTTAGGGCACAATTCTTAATGTCTTCAACCTCCGTTTGAAAGAAAGATGCCTCTGCTCCAGCACATCGGGGTGTTGAAATACTTTTACAGTATTAAAGCGCCATGTGGCGTTTCTCCAGCTGAATAAGAAAAGAGGAGGATTCCTGCAGGCAGCACTTACTGTGGCAGGAAGAAATGAAGTGGAAACCAACCAGGAGACTATTAGGACTATTTAAACGTAGATAAGAATAAGAAACCACAGACATATACGACAGACCTACAATCTATTTTCTATAATACGTTATTGGTTTTAGTAGAACAAGTATTGAGTATTTTATTACAATGCATTTTTACTTATTTAGTTTTTTCTATTATGCTATTTCATCATAAAAGTATAATCTTCAGTAACCATTTTGTTACATTTAGAATGTTCACATTGATATTTCTATTCACACTGTTAGATATTTAAATTTGAAGTTTCATGCAACTATAGAAAAAATATATATACCGAAGTGTCCATACAATAATTCATAAAATGTGATATCAAGAAAAAGTTTAAAAAGAAACAATAAACTGCTTCAGAGATTTTCCATCAGGATTTTACTGGATTAAATTCAGTTTTCTTTTGGTCCAAAACGTTCCTAATACATTAACTCTTTTGTCAAAACTCTGTCAGTCAATAATTAAATGTAAACATACAAAAAAAACAAACAAAAAAAAATAGTGGGGCAGGTCCCTACATACATATAGTGGCTGAATTAAAAAAAGACTAAATATTTATTTATTTCTTATTAAATAGAGTTTCACCAACTGTATTTTGAGAGTTTTTAAGACAGTTATGAATAAAATTTAAAACTTGTATCACAACAGACAAGTACAAAGCAAATCATTTTGTTTAGGAGACAAAATGTCTGGGGTTTTTCTGCAGCTCTTGGCAGCAGCTCAGTGTTTTCCACAGCATATGGCTCTAAAGCCTTAACCCAGTCAGTGCCAAACCTTCCTGTGCAGGAAGCATCGAGCTTTGTATGAGCCGGTAGCAAAGATGAACATCAGCCAACAGATAAATTTACACTTATCTATGAAAGACGCAAAAAAAAACAAACAAAAAAAAAACAACTAGCAAGCTAACAAACAACAGCAGCTTGTTAATAGTAGCTTTAGCCGCCGCGAGTCACAGTGAGTGAAGATGTCGTTTTGAGGCTTTCATTTCAGATACTTTGTAAATTATTTTAAACATTTATACAAATATGAAGGTCATTAAATGGCAGCTAGGATTAATCAGTTGTGGTGCATTCAGGTGGTTTGGACTATGGTGGAGTATTCAAATTGCCAAACAAAGAGCAAATTAATAGATTTCCATCGCTGGTAAATTGACTGATGCATTACTTCTAAAAAATATATATATATATTTTTTATTTTGTGCAAAGAACACAAGATTTTACCAAGTATTTTGATCTAGTTTGTAGTTCATATTTCTTAGTACAATTTAAATAAAATAACTAACTTACAAATAACTTAAGCAAGATTTAGCAGCTTGTGTTAAGTGAATAATTCCTTAAAATTAATGAAAAAGTGCCATTTCCATTGGCAGATTATTGCACTTGTAACATGGGAAAAATGTCTTGTTATAAGTGAAATTACTTGGACTAGAACTTGTTCACCAATATTAATCAATTATTTACTTAGGCAAGTTGGCTTAGACTTAGATTTTTACACTAGAAACTAGACCAAAATTACATGACAAGATTTTGTATTTTTGCAGTACATGAGATTCCTGGGGTTTGCTAGCGCCTCCTATTGGTGTCATCTCGAGGTTAACTGTACAGTCTAATGGAGAAAAGCTGGACAAGCAGCAGAATAATGCTGTGGCCAATCCGGTTCTGTCAGTGGGAAGACGGCAGGCGCCGCAGGTCCGACAGGACCAGTTAAACAAGTACAGCCTTGTGCCAACATCCACTAGCAGGTAACGTCGTTAATAACAACGTCACAATTCTTTTATCCAACGGTGAGAACAAAAAGTGGGACATCACCCTTCAACGACAACGCCTTTGCTGCTGTCCAGAACTTCGATGTCTTCATCTCCAAGACACCAGTTGATGCTGAAGTTGTCGTGCATCTGGGACGTCTCCGCCGGGCCCACGTAGTCGCCGGGCAGGAAGAGGATGTCCTGTTTCTTGTAGGACAGAGGCAGAATCCCTTCCCATCCATCACCCAGTCGCTTGTTGGTGATGTCAGATACTTCCTCATTAAAGATCTTCTGATCTCCTAAACAGAAGCAGTTCAGGTTTATATGGAAAGACGACTAATCTAATAAATGCATAAGTCATCTTAACTTATATCAAGCAGCTTTATTAAGAATTTGATGACTATATTCTACCTTGCAAATAACTTTGATGAGAAATAAAAGTTTACAATATTCCATATTAGGGCTGTAGTGATACAATAATCTCACCATACGATACACGATATTCTGTCCATAATACGATATATATTGCGATATTCAGCAAACAATACAATTTAACACTTTTGCGATTTTCTGAACGATTCTAGAGGGACAGAGTGATTTTTGTAACATTTTGTGACTGTTATAAAGTTGGATTGAATTAATTTAACTGAAAACTGATTAAAAGCACCAACTACACAATACC
>CAEGAF010132345.1:0-15062 GCA_903067075.1 Micropoecilia bifurca
ATCAAATTTTATTTGTATAGCACATTTCAACAGCAAGGCATTTCAAAGTGCTTTACATAATTAAAATAAAAACAGCAGGTGACATTGAATAAACAGTTAGAAAGACAAAGATTTTTTTTAAAAGAAAAAGAAAAAAGATTAAAAACATTAAAACCCTTTGTAGGACTTCAGTTAAACATCTCACACCTCAATTATAGTTAAGATGCCATTTAACAAGGATTCTCACACCTCAGAGTTTTAGTTAAGATGCCATTTAACAAGGATTCTCACACCTCAGAGTTTTAGTTAAAAAACATTGATTTGTCTAACTGGTATGTTTTCCGGGGGGTTTTACATAGACAGTGTGAAAGACAAAGAAAAATAAGTTAATAAATAGATGAAAAGTAAAGATACAAACATTAAAACACTTTTATTCCCACCATCAGATTGTGTGTCTGAACCTCCTGATGTGTCGTTGTGTCGTTCAGATCAGGAACTACTCGGACTGCGCCTGCGTCCAGAGCCGCCAGGTCATCACGCCGTCGTCCGGCGGTCAGGGCAGCAACCAGCTGCAGCTCGTCATCGTCAAAACCTACCTGAACGAGAACGGCTACGCCGTTTCCGGGAAGTGCGACCGAACCTGCAACACCCTCATCCCTTTCCTCATCTTCCTCTTCATCGTCACGCTCATCACCGCCTGCGCTCAGCCCTCCGCCATCATCGTCACCCTCAGGTAATTCGCTTTCTCTTCTTCTTCGTTGTCTCTAGAACAACATAGTTGACCTAAGAATTTACAATGAAATACGCTGAAGATTTGTGTCATTTGTAGCCACTGGGGGGGGTAATGAAAAAACGTTTGGGTTTGACAATGGAAAGTTACTTGGAAGGAAAAAGTGTGGGAACCACCACCTTGAAAGGGACTGTGAAGTAAAGCAGTCAAGTGCAAAAACACAAAATTTACCAAGTATTTTTATCTAGGTTCTCTGGCAAATGGCTTAGAAAAAACTAACTTTCATGTAACTCTGCAGCAAGATACAGGAGCTTAAGTCAGTAATTCCTAGTTTCACTGTCAAATTATTCACATATAATATGGAAAAATAAGTGATATGACAGTGGAACTAGAACTGGTAAGATTGTGTGTTTTTGCAGCTCTGCCTCTTGTTTTTTCTCTTAATTTTCACGTTTCTGAGGGTTGTTGTGTTTTGTGCTGCAGGTCTGTTGCAGAGCAGGAGCGGCCGTTCGCTCTGGGGATGCAGTTTGTTCTCCTCAGGACTCTTGGTGAGCAGAAACAACTCAGTGTTTGTTGTTGGTTAAACTCTGGTTCTGTTTTCTCTTCACATAAGTACCGTGTTTTCCGCACTATAAGGCGCACCTTAAATTAATGGCCTATTTTAAAACTTTTTTCATATGTAACGCATTATAAGGTGCATGGAATAGACGCTACAGTTTGGGTTTCCGATTTGTTCCGTTCTCTATTATTGTAAGGAAATGGTCCCGAGTTCTTTACGTAGTAGCTGCTCCAGTCATTGTTTCACTCACGGTGTTGGTGTTGCCATATTGTGCCCAACTGCTTTCTGGGCAACACAGACCAACCGACACGCTGCCACAGTCTCTGTCTCTCTTCCCCCACCCGTCCGCCCCTCCACCCCACCGGCTTTAAATGTCTTAACAAACTTTATTAACAAACCAGGGTTCTGACAACTATCCCAGCGTGCACTGCATGCTTCTTCTTCTACAGGGGGAAATGAAGTCTGCGGCTGATTACTGTAGTTGCTAGACCTGTTGTGGCTCAATATTGGTTCATATATAAGGATTATAAGGCGCGGTGTTGGCCTTTGAGGAAATTGGAGGTTTTTAGGTGCCACAAAACAATTCCTTGCCCTGGAAATCCTGAATCGATTCAAAATGCTGAAAAAATGTTATTTTAGTCTGCTTAGTTTTTCTGTAAATTGTAGATGATTCTGTTATATTTTTTTATTTAAGAAAAAAGCCAGGCAGTTACACAAAGATTTAAATAAATTATCTTTTTATTTACAGAAGCTGCTTTTGCTTTACAAATGTTTGCAGAACTTTGTCTATATTCCTCTGATGGCGAACAAACACAGTTTTGTAATTGCAGGGTTTCCGTGAAATAAGTACGAGGTAAAATCACACATGAATAAGTTTGATCATATGATAAGACTTTAAAAACATGCATGCTATGATTATCCAACCACTTCCTGTTTCTTCTTCTTCGTGGTTTGCACCAGTGGTTGTCAATCATGTGACTCTCTTGTGAAATAAACCACTTCGTCAGAGTGGCAAAACATTTTATCAAAAAAATGAGAACTTTTACAAAATTAGCGCGTTTCCATTAGGAAATTTGAAGTTGCGCAGTTATGTGGTCAACAGAAATGCAGCTTCTGTGTTTTCCTCCCGTCGGCCACACAGGATCTGTAGACCGTTTGACAAGAAAAATCGGTTTCTGAGTTGAAAGTCGTTTCTGAGTCTTCCTCTCGCTCCTCTTCCTCCCAGCCTACATCCCGACGCCCATCTACTTCGGCGCCGTCATCGACACAACCTGCATGCTGTGGCAGCAGGACTGCGGCGTTCACGGCTCCTGCTGGGAATACGACGTCACATCCCTGCGCTTCGTCTACTTCGGTTTGGCCGCCAGCCTCAAGTTCCTCGGCTTCCTCTTCATCTTCCTCACCTGGTACTCCATCAAGTACAAGGAAGAGCGGGTGGAGCGCTGGCTGAAGCGCCACCTGTCGCCTGTCGACACCGTGGGAAGCCTGGTGTGCCACCCGGGGGGCCACAAGGGCCACGCCCGCACGCGCTCCTGCCCCGTCAACATCCCGCGCACCGACGCGGCCGCGCCGCACGCCGCCGCCAACGCCCTCAACCGAGGCGTCAGCACGCAGAGTTGCCCCGGCAACGAGCTGAAAGCAATAACTCCTCCACCTTCCCCTGCGGGTTCGACTGCAGCGGCAGCAGCAGCAGCGGCTCAGGCTCCGGATGCTCAGGCTCCGGATGCTCCGGCTCCGGATGCTACGGCTCAGGATGCTCCGGTTCCGGTTCCGGCTCCGGTTCCGGCTCCGGCCCGCTCGCTGGAACGCGTCTCAGTTCGGGTTTAAACCGCCGGAGGCCCAGATTCATTCACATGTTTTAGTGAGCAGGAAGCTCTGAGCTTCACTGACAAAAAATAAAGAGAAAAATCTGCTGGAGAGCCGATTTCTTTGTGACGCGTAGAAAAGCTCAGTCGGCTGTTTGGATGGACGGTTCACTGCTCATAAACCCCCCACACTGCAAAAACACTAAATCTAACCAAGCATTTCTAGCCTAGTTTCTAGTGCAAATATCTTATTACACTTAAAATAAGACAAAACTAACTTGTCAGCAAGACAGGAGTTTGTTTTAATTCTTTAATATTGATGAAAAAAGTGATTATTGGCAGATTATCTCACTTATAAAATGGGGAAAATATTTTGTTACAAGTGAAATAATCTGCCAGTTAGGACTTTTTCTCCTATTTTAATTCATTTTTGACTTAAAGCAAGCTCATATTACTCGCTGAAACATTCTTATTTAAAGTGTACTAAATTCTTTGCACTAGAAACTGAGTGAGCTGTAGTTTTGCAGTGCGCCTGGCTACATGTGCCTTCTGTCTCCTCAATCCTCACATGAACAGAACAAGCAGAAACCTCCCTGACAGACGGCAGGACTCTCCCGAACGGATTCCTCCGCTTTCTCCTCACGTCCGTCTGCTTCTTCTTCTTCTTCGTTTCTTCACCGTCACGCGAGAACGATGTTCGTCCTCGTCAAAAAAAACAAACAAACAAAAAAACTCCTGGAAATGTGATACAGGATGATTCAGTGTTAGGAACTGGAAACCGATGGCTTGGTGCTACGTGAAAACAGCGTTTAGAGTCCAGCTTTGTGTTCGTTTCTATGTTTCAAACGGGTCAGTCGGGCCTTTTGTTGCTCTGTACAATCCAGCCGCTCGTCTCAGCAGCCCAGCAAGCAGCTCAACCTGAACAGGATCAGCGTTTCTCCTCCAGTTCCAGGAAGGAAAAAGCTGAGATATTTCAGACAGAACAGCAGCAGATTCACCGACAACAAGCAGCTGATCTTCATGTGGCTCCAAATCAAGTTGAGTCTATCAGCTGTGAAAGGAAAACGGTCTGATTGATACTCAGTTTGCTGTTCTTCCTCTGGAGGGAAGTAAATATAGAAACATCTTCATGGCCCTTTAGCGCTGCTAGTGATCACTGAATAGGTTTAGCTCCACTGAGATGCAGCCGCACCGTTTCTGCTCTAGCTTAACTTTATCGCCACCTGCAGGCCGATTTCTGCTGCGCAGCAGAACCACAGGGTCGTTATTTGGGCTCATCTGGTGAATAAAAGCTTCACTCTGAGGGGCGACAGATGGAAATCAGCATTTTGCTAAATCCAGTATATTTATGACAATATTATACGTTCATTAATATACAAGGACCAAAGTAAAATAAAATTCAGGCAATCAGCGTTTTGTTTTAGTCTTTTAAACATATTAAACTTAGTAACTGACGGTGGTGGGCACGCTTTTGCTAATCTGATAATGCGCTAACAGCAAAGCTAGCGAACTTAGCTTCCCCTAAATTAATTTTCCCGTATAAATTTTAAACCTCTAATTTATTTGGCTGTTTTGTAAACATTTAATTGAATAAAGTTCAACTTTTATATTGAAGTTTTGTTTATAAACATCATGTATGTAGATGTTTATCTACATGCTCTTATTTTGAAATAATTTATTCATCGGTTCCACCTTTTATATCTTCTTGAAACGTTTCTGAGCAAATGGAAAGTGTACAATAAGTACTGCAGCTCTCCAGAAAGCTCTGTAAAGTCGGCTGATGTCCTGTCTGCGTTCTGACCACAACAAACCGCCGACAAAATCAGCAACTATAAAACTGAAACCATGACTGAAGTTTATTCCAAAGAATCACAACAGGGATCCTGATGAGGGCGAAATGCTACGTTGTGTCATTGACATTAGCCCATTAGCATTAGCTTCCTCTAAATACCATGTTAATTTAGCAGACTAGCATTAGCAGTTTAGGGTTAGCGTAGCTCGTTCTTTAGCTTGTAGTGCCCACCACTGGTGACTTAATATTTGTTCAGCAAAACTTTAAGTTCAGAATTTTATTCATGTTTTTCTGCTGAATATTATCTCATAAAATCTCATTTAAATCTAATATGGTCTCTAAAATACAGGTAAAGACTGACCTGGAATTTATTTGTTGCAGTTATTGTCAATAAAAGTAAAGTAAAAGTAAAAATTAAAATATGTTTTTCAAAAACAGTTTAGAGAAATTCGGCCTGACATGATTTATAAATCTTCCTCTGTGGCTGAATGGAGGGACGTTCTGCAGAGATTTCCAGGTTAGCAGCTGCGGCTCTGAGATCTTTCCACGCTGTCCAGTCCCACTTCCCACTGCAGAATCCCAGTGTTCCCAGCTGGAACAGGAAGTTCCTCAGGTTCCCTCCTGCTGAAGGCGTAAACAGGAACCATGAACAAAGTCCGGACCTCATTCCTCGGCACATTCCTCCGACATGTTTCAGTGTTTCTGATGTAAAAACCGTCTGGATCCGTCTGCCTGAACGAGATGATGGAGATTTCCATCATGAAGTCTTCAAGCAGAAACTGATGATTTAAACAGTGAAGAGTTAAAAATCCTGTGGAAGAAACGCCTCTAGGGCAGCATCCTCACCAGAACCCAAACTCAAATTTAATTTGATTTGTGAACACACAGATAAAGTTAATGTTTTGATTTTTTTCATCTTTTTTGTTGCTAATCATTCAAAAATAGATTCATTTTATCAGCTGCAAACATTTTCTATAAATCCTGAAATAAGGTGCAGCATTGAAAACAATCCCTACATTAGCAGGATAATTAAAACTACATTAAAACATCATATATGGTCACATGTTTTTTTCTGAATCTGAAAAGAAATTCTCTATTAAAATATCAGCACCAGGTGACTTTAGTGTGGAAACATAATGAACTGGATCCACTAAATGTACCACATTTAAGGAAATCTGAACAATTTAACCGTAAATTTTAAGATTTTTACATTTAGAACAAATTTGTTCTTTATGAGATTAGTAAATTTTTTGTATTTTTTCTGTAAAATGCTAATCAGCATCTAAAACCTTCTGCAAACTTAAATCTTTAACTAAAGTGTTTTCTGGGGACACCTGCTGGTCACTTTGGGAACTGCAGGCATATTAGCAGAATTATATCTAATCCTTTAGGATTATTTGGATGATGCAGACTGATGTTTAGTGTAGACGCTGCATAGTTGGAGGTAAAAACACATTTTTTCTGCTGTAAAGACATTTTTTAATACTTATAAATTCTTTATTCAGTCCAGCTCTTTTGAAACAGAAAACTGCAGATAAATATGTAAATCTGAATCTTCTGATAATAATTCAGACATTTATACAAGTTTTAAACTGAAGAGCAGAAAACTGCAGTTTATTAATTAAGGTTTAGAAACTTAGAACTCAAAAAATACTTTCAATTTTTAAATGAAATATTCAGAAACATGATCACTTCATTATTTGAACATTTTGCAATATGTTCTTTATTGATTAATAATTTGATATTTTCCTGACCTTCACTGAATGTTAGGACAATCAACAGATATTCATACTTTACCCTTAGAAATCTCATTTTTACAGCAACGATTTTCAAAAAAATAAATTGATTCTCCCCGACCTCATTGAAAAATAAAAATGCCTTTTCTAATCATTTCCATAACATGTTTCAATGTTTAAATTAAATTCCATTTTTTGTTTGAATTGAAAAAAATTTTGTCATAAAACTATTAATTTTGCTGCATTTCATTTTCTGCTGTTTTGATGGTTTGCAGCTTCTCATTGTGAAACAGCCGTCATGCATCTGCACCGTTTTATTGCTCCTTTACAATGTTCTATGTTTTGTGCAAATTGATTAGTTTAAAATTCTTGTTTCTGTGTCACTTCATTTTTGCAGGTTGAGATTTTAACCAAAAATCTGCAAAACGTCTCAAACTTTTCATTTTGGAGCAAACTGTTGCTGAGCTCAGCACTTTGCATGGATTAAAAATATCTTCTGGTTTTATTTTAATGCAGGAAAAATGCATCAAACGTTGATGCACATTTGTTCACAGATGCAGGATGAGTGATACATTCAGTGCAACAGGAGCTTTTAAGGTCTGATGGAGCATTTTTGTTGTTGCAGACGATGATCATCTCATAAAGCTGTAAAAGAAGAAAAATGAAACTTGATGCTTAGTTTCAGTGTTAACACTTTAGAAGCAGTAGAATGGAGTAAAATGTTCAGCACGACTGTCTTCATGTAGAAAAGAGCAGGAAATAGAAACTTTTGTCCCGTCTGTATTTAAACTGTCGCTGCTCACGTCTCATGTTTAAACGACGCTCAGAGGACGAAGGTTCTCTGATCCCTGACAAGGTTTACAACGTTACGTCCTCAGATTTCTCTCCGTCGTTTCTGGTTCACCTCGTTGTTTCCAGACTGATCCAGGATCAGACGTAGGCTGGTAGTTTTTTTTTTAAGAAGTCAGTATCAGTATTTATTTTGGAGAAAAGTGTTTTTGACGCAGCACTGATGAGGCAGGATGCGGATTTTCTCACCTGCCTCCGATTCTTGACTTCTGTTGATTCAAAATGTGACAAACTGAATAAAACAGTATTACAGAAAAACCACTGTTTTTATTTTGTTTAATTATTTTAAAGTGAGCGACTGTGGCTCTGTGTATAGAGTCGTCATCTTGTGATCAGAAGGTTGCTGGTTCAATACCAGCTTCCTCCTGCCACATGTCAATGTGCCCCTGGGCAAGGCACCCAACCCCAAATTGCCTACCAAGCTGCCATCGGTGTGTGAATGGGTGAATGTGGCTCTAGTGTAAAGCGCTTTGAGTGGTCAGAAATGATTAGATAAAGCACCATATAAGTTCAGTCCATTTACCAAAGTCCTTAAAACAACTACCCTGTTTTAAAGTCCCTTAAAAAATGTGAAAATTTATTAATAAATAAAATGACCCTGTATTTGGAACAATTATCTAAAACTCAATGACTTCCTGTTTCACTGAGTCTTCAAAATGGGAAAGACAGAAGAACATGCTATTCTTGTTTAGAATCAGGAAGTTGTTTCACCTAAACTGTCCCACATTAGATCCTAACAAAAGTAAAAGGAAACAAGGTTTCACCTTTTATTGGTTCCATTTTACAGACAAGCTTTCCATGTAAACCACCAAACGGTTCGGATGTCATGCATCAGGACGGACGGCTGTCATTACATTGTTAGACTTTTTCCTCCTCCTACAGCAGCTTTTAAAAGCAGTTTAATATATAATATATATATATATATGATACATACAGTGCAGGATCCTTCATGTGGCTCATTTTCCCTTAAATACTTTTATTCAGTCTCTTTAAATCTTCTGCTTGTTCAGACTTCAAACTGCTCCTTCACATCGAATCACAGGATTTATGTCGCAGTGAAATAGAAAGCAAACAAATATTACAGTAAACATGGTGTAAATTCCAAAAACATGTAAAACAAAACGTGAATCATGGTTGACAAAGTTCTTTTTAAAAACATAAAAAAGGATCTTTTTACTTTAAGTGGATTTTGTATAAAAATGAATTTCCCTCTAAAGGTCCAGGAACAGGAAACGGCTGAAACAGGAAGTCGATGCTGAGCAGCAGCAGAAGGTCGATGTTTAACCGAAGGTCCAGAGGAGCAGAACGTCTGCAGGAACCTGGAGAACAAAACGACTCAGACAATGAACTTTAACCTTTCACAGGTCAAACTCAAGCAGCGTTTCAGCAATTTAATGCATTTAAGCTTAAAAATACATCAATAATCAGTTTAACATACTAAACCTTTCTGATTTTAGTTGATGAGTTCTGTGGTGGAACATTTTCATCAGGTTTTAATTATTATGACTTTATTAATCTGATGTCAAATAAATGACCAGATCATCTTTTCACCACAATCCCGCAGAACAGTCTTTTTTTTGTCAAATGTTTCCTAATCCTGATTTAAGGATTAAAACTACTTCATAAATTTGACTGGCAGCCAATCAGAACAATGAACATAAGAAATAACATTTTACTGAATTTCTCCTTCCTTGGGACAAAAACTATTCCTATCCTTTATCTCCATCTTTGACAAGTTATCTTAACTTAAACTTTACAATAATGACTATGAAAAATGTATATTTATGATTTTAAATTTATTGGATCCTTTTTTTCGCTCCAACTTTCTGAGGATCCTCTGTCGCCCCCTGGTGGACGCCCACTTTGTAAAACACTGATTTAAACCAAATAATCTCCCAGCTCTGTGAGAAACATGAACATCAAGTTTGTCACTTTTTGCACCAGAATATTTCGAAAACCTGAAACTCCTGATGTTTCACTGCTTCATGTGGACAGAAATAAAATGACTTCATCATCCTGAACTCAGGAGATTCAGCTGGACATGGATTTTATGTTAAGATCAACATAGTAGGGAACTACATTAACACAGAGAGAGGCGGCTAAATGTAGCTTCACTCAAAGGATCCACAGTCGTCACTTTTGTCGTCATACTTTAGACCATAACCATAATTCTCCCATAATATCTGACCATTTTTCTGCCTGTCCGTCCGTTTGACTCTGTTTGGCTCAGATAATAGAATTCAATCTGGGTCTCGACAACAAATTCAGTTACATTTTCATTTCCGATCACAAGGAAGCTGCTGGTTATGAATCTGGAACTGGGAACAAATAAATCAGCTAAACATCAGAGGTGTTCAAAGTGTGGCGCGGGGCCCATTTGAGGCCCTTGGAATAATTTTCTCCATCAAATGAAGATGAAAATCGATAGCAGAACAAAAGTTAATCGAAGTGTTTTAACTTCAAACCTTTTTATTCTAACTTCTAACTTTGGAAACTCGGATCTGAAAATAGTAATAATTCAGTTTCAAAATTAAACATTTTTAGAAAATCTGCAACAATCGGATCTCCTCTAAAAAACTAACCACTTTGATGCATTAAAATATTACATGGAAAAAAACCGAACTGCGTTTTAAATTGGTACAAAGTGTGGCTACCACAGCTTCAGGGAGCACTGTGCTGTTCTCACCACTAGAGGTCTCTCTCTGCTGCATGAGCCGAGTCAACCTCAGTAATTTGTAATCAAACATCGTCCAGATATTATTTTTCTTGCTTTAAACTTTTAATCCTCCTTCTTAACATCTCAAATCTGTATTTTTGCTGCTCTTTTTGTTTGTCTTTAGCTGAAAGTCCCACACAGCTCAGCTCAACATCAGAGGCACTTTATCAGCAGCAGGAAGTGTTTTCTACCTGTTAGGAGACTTTCTGGATCAGGCATTTTTCTGGATCTTGTTTATACTCCAGATCTTCATCAGAGTCTGAAAGCAGGACAGAGAACGATCACTGTGACGATCCAGACAGACTTAACAGAAAGTTTTGGTTCTTTTTCCTGCAAAGGTCAGAAGTAAATGTTATCCAGGATAAGTGACCTGCTAGAGACTCGGGTGGAGAGTAAAACTGCCCGTCAGATAGAGGACCAGGACCCATGAGAGGAGCTCGTTCCACGGCGTCCATGAACGACTGGTATCCTGCAGACGGGACAAACGTGGTCAGCAGGTTCATCGTGTGACGGTTGATAATCTGACCGACTCACGGCTCTCGTCCTCGTTCTCCTGCGGCAGAACCTTGAAGTCGAGCAGCCAGGTTTCGATCCAGGCCAGGATGAAGGAGACGATGGGCAGCAGGTAACCGAAGGCGCCTTGCAGGAGCAGCTGCTCTCACAAAAACACCAACAAACCGGCAAGCAGGAGTTTACTGAAGGTTTTAAACTCAACTTCACACATTTTCTGAGTTAAACATTCATCATAAAATCTAGACGATTTGATGGTTTTATCATCTGAAAGTTCCACAAAATTTAAAACAATTAATTTTGGCTTCTAAATCAGCACTGATGCAAAATGCTACTTAACTGTTAGCTTAGCATCTGGACAAACATATAAGCTGCTTTATAAAATGTGGAAGATTCAGATTTGTCTGAGCTAATCTCACTTTAAGGTCCAGGACTTTAGTTTTTATGTTTATAAATAGTCAGAAAATGTCAGTCTTAGGGTTTAATCTAAATATGTTAGAATATAACATTTTGTATTTATTTAAATCGGTTTAACACAGAGACTTTAATAAAGGTTGAGATTTTATTTGGTAAAAACTGAGTCCCATGTTCAGCAGAGTTTAGAGGATTATAACAGACACAGACTCTTTATTAAACCTGATATTGTAATTATACCTGATAAATTATTTGCATGAAGTTTTGTAAGCTTTATTCTTCCTCTCACCTTCGATAAAATGACTTTAACAATCAGGAAAGCACAGCTGACGGCAGTGGTTATCTGCACAATGAGAAAAACACACACAGTCTGTAACATCTGTATGGATCCTTCAAGCTTTCTGCAAGAACTTCAAATTAAAATAATTCAATAAAACAAGCAAATATAGAAAATATGAAACACAAAACTAGACAAAAACCTTTTTTTTCCGTATACATTTTGTAAAATAATCTGATTCTGTTCTAATTAAATGAAGGAAGAAAAACGTTATTTAAATGCAGAAACACTCACAGCGACGGCCCACCAGTGGCGCAGCTTGCAGATGGCGTAGGACAGGATGAGAGCAGCAAACCTGAAGACGGCCAGCAGCTGTAAACAAGGAGAGATTCAGATTAAACATGGAACAAAAGATAATAAAAGACAAAATAAAGAGACTTACAAAGATGTCAAAGAAAGAGGCATGATAGTCGTAGTGCAGCACTTCCTCCTCCAGGTGAGCCTGAATGCCTCCCTTTATCTGCAGCAGAAGAAACAGAAACATGATAAATTATTAAATATTCTCAATATTTTTATCATATTACATGTAAAAGTTTGGCTCCAACCAAAAGCATCACTCAAAAATTAACCAGCACTAATTAGAAAGTCTGATAAACATGTTTAAAGTCCACAGCTTTTCAAAACGGAGGAAATGTTTTTATCTAGAGCCGAAACCAACGATCACTGAAGGGCATCCAGATGATAAATCCATAATTCTGCAGAGTTTTATAAAACCACCTGTCTTTTCATACAATATTAGAAATACATTAAAATATGAAAATAAAATATATTTCTTTCAATAAGAAAAACATGTTATTGTCTAAAATACAATAATAAAACATTATTACTCTTAATCATGTGTAGCAAAAATGCATCTGCAGATACAATAATATTTCTAATGTAGGGCTGATCTGAGGATTAATTTCAGATTAACCAGTTAATACTTGGAAAGAAAAACATTGGAAAGATTTTTGTTTTATTTTGAAAGATGTTTTAGGGAATCTGAAGCAGGTGAAGTAAAAACAAGCTCTGGGTCCAACATCTTTAGACAAAAAGGTTTTAAACATTTTTTAATGTAAAATCTACATTTATTTTGCTCAGTGTTTTGAACTGTGGGAGGAAGCTGGAGCACCCAGAGAGGAAATGCAAACTGTGGGCCGGGATTCAAACCCAGAACCTTCCTGCTGCCGGGCAGCAGAGCCACCAGCTGCTGCAAGAGGAAGCAGCAGGTCAAAAAGCCACTAAAACTGTTTAAAACAGAAGTAAATTCACTTCTGTCTGTTGAGTCACTGCTGACATCCACACAAATCAAAAAAAGAAGTCATTTTGTGTTTTTTAAGTGTTGGAGGTTGAACCAGCTGTAACTGGATCTTTTTAAGAGTCAGATAAAAAAATAACAAACAACATTTCCTCAATCTGAGCAGAAGTCTGACCTTGATCTGCTCCACTGCAGAAACCCTGACCTCCTTCTAACCAGCCACAGTCAGACGACCAAACCTGCAGTTTATTACAGCGAAGCTATAAACCAACAAGGCAGACAGTAAATCCGCCTGTTCCTGGATGTGTGTCCAGTAAATTATTTACCGGGTTATAAGGCGCCTAAAAGCCTTAAATTTTCTCTAAACTCAGCAGTTATGTGTGCACTGACTTCCAAAATCTGTCCCCGACACAGAGACGTATGATTGGTGCGCTGGCAGCGATAAACCAATCAGAGTTCTGCAGCAGATGCCTCCGGTAAAAACCAGATGGGTTTTTCCAGCATCACCATCCCTGTTCATCTGCGGCTCCATGTCGCTCATCTCACTGCTACTGAGGAAAAGGAAGTGAAGGAAACTAATTCGGAGTTTGGCGTCAATCCGGGAGGATTAACAGAAGAAACTCCAACCATCGGTGTAAACAGGCGTTCAAAAGGAAGCGGCGAGGGACGGATGACAGACTGAACACACTGAGACGGGGAGGCGGCGCCGGGCGAGTTACGCCACCGTGTGGATGGACTGTGGATGGACTGTGGATGGACTGTGGATGGACTGTAGATGCCTGGGCTGATGTATCTGCTTTAAATGTCCAAACTTCATGAAAACCAGTATTATTACTGAACAGCCACCTGGAAACGAGACTGACTCACAATGATGAGAAGGAACCTGACAGGTTTGATGGAGAAACATGCAGTTCAACTCACATACAGAACAGGAGGACTTTGATGGATTTGTAGAAGAAGAATAAAAAATAAAGTTAGTGTTTTGTTACATAGTCAAATAAAGTTCAACCAAACTTAATGTTTTGTTTCCGTTACCTTTTTTTGTTGACCGTATGTTTTAGCATGCGCCTTATAGTCCGGAAAATACGGTACTCACTAAAATGACTTAATTATATAAACAGACCTTTTTGTACATCATGGACATCTATGACTTCAACTCTGAAGACATAAAACACCAGAGGACTGAACTTTAAATCGTTCACTTCAGTTTCTCACAGTTCAGCTGCAGGATCAGTTACAATCAGCGATTCTTCAATTTGTTCCACGTTAAAAAGCTTTGAAAATGTTTGCTGCACAACAAATAGGCCTGTCACAGTAAGCAATAAATACATTAATTGCATGATAATATTTTTTTCTCTCTACCAAAAACTGAAACATCTTCAGTCTTGAACTTTGGTCTCATTCAGCTCCTTTTTTCTGAAGGATAATTTGGTTTTCAGAAACTTCATAATTAATTTTGTTTGCCGTTTCTGTTTATTCTCAATATTTAAAATGATCTGTGAAAATGTGTTCTAGTATTATTACTGTATGCCATTACCATTATATTACTTGAAAATGATCTTAAAACAACAATATTATTATTTATCTCAGTACCGTCTTTTCTTCTGGAAGTCAAAAATAAACTCCAGTTTAACTGGATAAAATTTAAGTTTTAAATCTTTTGAAATTTCTCTGGAAAGTTTTTGCTCAAAAGCAACAAAATAATTAGTTTAAACCGGTATTTTAGGACACGCAGAGCAAAAACACTTGTCTTACGTTTAGCTCAATAATCCAGAGCAGAGTGATGAACAAGAGGTCAAAGGTGACGAAGAGGCAGAATGTCCTCCGAACGTCAGAGATGCATTTCTTGTCCCCGGCTTCGTACGACTCCACCCGGGCAGACAGCGGCGTGCTGCTGACCGAACCCGGCCCTCTGCCCGTCAGCCGCGAGTCGACGCTGCTGCACCTGCTGTCCATCGCTGGCCCCGCCCCCGGACAGGACAGGCCCCGCCCACTGCTCAGAACGCCGTCCTCACAGGCCGCAGCGCTGGGTCATGTGGCTGTTTGAGGTCAGATTGAGGAGGAAAATGGCATCACAGCATCTGGAAGAAGACACATTTTTAGGTTGTTTGGTTTTTGTCAGAGTATATATTCAAATTCTTCATAGTTCAGCTGAGTTGTGGTGAACCACAGGGTCGTGTCCTCGGTCCCCTTCCATACCTTTCACATGCTTTCTTTTAGTTATTTCAGTGATAACCAGAGGATACATTTCCATTTTTAGGGCTGTATAATATCAATATCGCGATATATATCGATATTTTCTTTCCTAGAATAAATCGATATTCATCTGCAAGTATCGTAACATCCAACTGTCACCTTGTTCCCTCACTGCTTGCTTCACCAGGTCATCAGGCTTAGA
>CAEGAF010132346.1:0-10057 GCA_903067075.1 Micropoecilia bifurca
ATCGGTAACAGAGCCAATGATCGGCCGATCCCGATCATCACCGATTTCACGGAAATCGGCCGATTATGATCGGTGACCAATCGATCGGCACACCTCTAATGTTTACGTAACACCTAGAAGTTTTCTCAGTAATAGTTTGCCAGTCATCTTTAATAATGAAACCTAGAAGTGCTTTCATCACTGCTTCATGCCAACAGCCTGGCGTAATGGTTCCACATTGCATCACATAATTACATCACAGTCTATGCCGTCTATGTTGTTTTGCTGGAAAACAACTTGGTGATTAGCCACCTGTTGCTCATATTTACCTAACGGTAAAAACAGTCAGCATTTGTTTTCTCTGCACCGAGAAACAAAGCAATAGTATTTGTCAAAGTGTTATCAGAGTCCTTGCTTGGTCTCCTCCAAGGTCAGGTGTGTCTGAGCTCAGCTGAAAACCAGCCGCCTTCATGTGCAGCCTGGCCTGTCATGATAGCCACATATGTAAGTGTCACATTATACTTTTTATTCATCCAACAGCGCCGTGGCATCCCAAGGCAAAGCCAGAGATTTTAATGCTAGAAAGTGTGCATATTGTGACACAACACCAAATATTGTGCATTGAATGTTGAAAACGTAGAATGTTCTTGAACCGAACTAGCTACAACTGTGAAACATTTGCTTCTTATCTCTGATTAAAAGCTGGAGGAAGTCCTCTATATGGATTTATCACATGTTTGCACAATCGCCCTGTTTTTGTGACCTGCCTGAGCTCATGCATGACACAATGGAGCTAAATCATCTTGTGCCAATATTTAGTTTATCAAAACTAAGTCACTGCCAAGTTCCTCAATCTCCAGGACCTGCATGGATCTTATTAAATTTTCAATCTGCTACCCGCTCTCTTTTTCGCCTCCCAGGATGAATGTGGCCTTTTAATAATGTAACCAGTTTTAACAAGATTGTAAAATGTTCATCTAACTTTCATAGACTCTTTTAGCAAAGTGACAAATTCTTAAGATGGCAGGAATTATTTTGGCAGTCCATCAATCATTTTTCTTTTTTGCTTCCTTGTAGATCTTTTTATGTAATGAATTAGTGTATTGTTGTCGATTCCTCTCTGTTTCCACACACAGTGTGTGTTTCGGTGACGTTAGTCGTCAGGTCTGGGTCAAGGCAGAGTGCACGTGAATGCTTCTAGCTGCCGTAGCGTGCACGCTGCGGCCTCTCAGGCATTGTTTGAGTAATGTGACCTTCATGGGGAGATTAAAATATGTAACAGGCGTACATTGATTTCTGGATTGGCCGTTGGTATTTATGGACACAGTCAGTGCATAAATATTGATACTTTTGCTCCTCTGGAGGGAGGAGGATGAGTTTGTCTCAAGAGCCAGCAGAGGGGAAACGAGTGAGAATAGAAACAAGGATTTGTATGTGATGTAAAAGTACAATTCATAGCGCATGTGATTTGGTAACCTAAATCGGCTTGTGGCCCGTCAGTTTTAATAGGGTCACTCTCATTACATGGTGGCTAATTACAATGCCTGTTATTTATATCACTAAGCTTTAATATCTGTTAAAGGAGGCGCTTCAAGGAATAGCTAGTTCATACCTTCATGAAGTTAAAACCTCCCTTTTTGTCTCAAAGTGCTATTTCATGATTTGTAAAAAGGTGTTTTGTGATATTTTTAGTCAATGTTTATTTCTCTTTTTGTATTTATACATGCTGCTCTTTTAGTTCAAGCTTATCTATTGACCTGTCTTTCAATGGTTACTTTGAAAAGGAGCCATGGTTACCTCCTTGTAACTATGTGCTGGCCTTATTGCTTTTTCTGAAAAAAGCATCACAGGCAAGGATATTAATACTTCTTAAATGAATGCACTCTAATCAACTATTTATTGACTCATGAAGAACTTTAAAGAGAAAGAGGTGTTCAGGTGCTGTGAAGAAAGCTTTTATGTCTAAGAGCGTCCACTGGGCGTCTCCCTACAAGGAGAAACTCCCTCAAGTGCAGAGCTTGCTCAGCTATGGCATCATGCGTGATTGATCAGATCTGACCAATGATTCAAGAGAAGTTTGGCGATGAAGAATTCACTTTACAGCGAGATGTTAAAGAAATAACAAAGTAGGTCAGGGATCAATACATTGACGTTTTGGCTTTGTGGCCGTTAGACGCCTTACATCCTAAACTCAGTCAGGTGCAGAGATTTCTGCAAACTTCAAATCTTTGAAAAATATTTGAGCAAGAGATTATATACTAACACAAAATACGAAAATCTCAAATAAATAAATAAAAACAACACATAGTAGATATTGTAGCTCTATTTGCCAAAGAGTAGAAAAAGGACCCTATAACTAATTGGGACAGTTTTCATTATTTACAAAAACATGTCAGTTTTTTTTTTAAACATATAAAGTATTTGGAGGTTGCTAATTGACCAGAGTCAAGTACCCGTTAATTAGAGTGGTGTCGGGCTGAAATTATAGGCCGCAGAGAGTTCCCTGTACTTCTCCTAGGCAGAGAATAGCTCGAGCTGATAAGCAGACATGTTATGAGCTTCGTTATTGTTTGCTGCAAAGTCCTCTGCTGTTTTCTCAAATTTCCCTTCTGTTGCAGCTGACAATTTCTTGTTCATCAGTATATTTTGCTCAGTTTTCCAGCATTTTACTTCCGTAAGCTTGTTGTTGACACTCACACGCCTCTCGCTACATTTTGAAACCGTTTTTGAAGTTTTGTTCTTAGGAGGTTCTTCATGATAAGTGTTAGGGGGCAAATGGTTCTGACAGTCTAAGTGGAGATGACTCAAAGTTGCATTACTTTTTCTTCAATGAAATGTGAAAAAAGTGGCTGTCAGGGGGATTTGTGCAGATTCCTTAGATCAACCTTCAATCTCTGTTTTTGTTTGTTCACTTGTCCTTTTAGTTGCAAGAGTTTAGTTTTTTTGAAGTGATGTTCTGTAAGGTTATTATTAGTAATAGTTTCCATTCTGTAACTTGAACTGAAAAGTTTGTATGTAAGTGAATGTATTTAAGTGATCAGCCCAAATTATCTGATCGTGACAAGAAAAGCACAGGTGTAGCATTCGAAATGCTGTACAAAAGCCTTTTACACAGTACAAATTTTGCTGCACCCTTTGCAGACTTGGAACAACTGATCAGTTTCAGTTAAAGACGACTGATGCTTCTGATGCTTTGTGCAGCTTCACTCTACATAACTTTAAAGTACCAAAACGTTGAGTAATGTCAGCTAAAATGCTCTTGTTTCCTATGGATGTAAATCATTTACCGATTGCCTTAATTTGCTTAAATTAGCTACGATTGGGGTCTGTGTGACTAGCTGTTAGCCATTTAGCACGTTCAGGACTTATTTCTAACAAACCCACAGCTTTGTGGCTGCTTCTTACTTCAGATAAAAGAACAATTAATGATAACAACAGCGTATTTCTTCAGAAAAATTCAAACTAACCCTTCTCTATTTTATAGATTTTCAGTTTTCCTATCAGCAATAAAACGTAGCAAAGGATAAGTCTCACACAAGCTGTTTGCTCAGGTCTCTCCCAGTATCTGAGCAGAGTTGAAAACGGATCACATCAAAGTGACGGATGGGGAGCTACTGAAGTCTCTCAGTGTGAACTGCGTTGTAATTGTAATTGTAAACAAAAAAACATAGGATAATTAAGGGAAATCCACATTCCTTAGATCAAATATGTACACCATAATGTACAGCTTTGCTAACATGAAAATATGAAAATATATTGCAATTAGGAAAAAAAATGGCCACACCGCTCATTGGTGATACGGCTGACAAAATCCCAGAATAACAATGATACTGATTAGCTAGCATGCATTGACCTGGAACTAGATTCATTAATTAATATTAAGAAACCTTGAAACCTTTGTTTTGACTTTTGCTTGAACTGTTACAAGTCTCATACTTATTTGTGGAGTTTACTGAATGTGTAGACTAATTCAATCGGTGTTGTTTGCGGTGCTGTGCCGCTGGTTAGCTGCAGCTACCCACCCACTCTCTGTAACTTAATATGAAGGGTTGGATGACGGCGAAGCCTTCAGCTGACGTTCAGGATCAGGTTGCAGTCTTTTGCTGCAGTTTCAGAATTCAGTGAAGACTAGTTCGTCGAGCTACAAGGCGCAGGCATAGATGTGGAAATCTGTCACTGGCTACCCGAATGCGAGCTGGATATGAGGGAACTAGTCTTTAAAGCTTGCACATACTCTGTGTGGGAGAAGGTAAGGCCATGTTAGAGAGACAATTTAGAGAAATGATTCGCTGTCGTATTTAAGTTAGGGCTTTGCTACTTTACTGACACATTCAAAGTTTTGATTTGGTAATAAAGTTATTTGTTTAAGGCAAAAAATAGCACAAAGTTTCCTTCATGTTTAACAGACCTAACAGCAGAGATGGATTGCTATGTCTTCTTGTAGTGCAAGCAGTCGGGAGTTTTCTTACCCATTCTGGAAGGATCCTGAATCAGACTTTACTACGAAAGAGACTTAATAGTGGCAGATGTCAGAGAAAGGCAATGAAATTTATGCCAGATGGTTTTTGATGATTCTTTTGTATTAATAATGCCAGCAATTAGCATTTCTACTTCTTCATAATTAATGACTTTTTGTCATAATGTTCTAACACAAAATGAATTCCGCATATCCAGTTTCTCCTTTTAAAGCCTGTCAAATATGAAAATGTTTTGTGTTGATTTGCATGTTTCTGCACAATATTGAGAAAACATTTGAGTGTTATTATTGAATGTTTCAATGATGTTAGTGACTTCAATTCTCCCACATCTTCATTGGTCTTTTTGCCTGACTAAAAGAGCAATGAAGTCTATCATTTACTGGAATTTTTTGTTTTACAGCTGCTTTCAGTTCTGTAAATATATCTGGGATATATGTAAATGAAATATTTTAATTTTCTGTAAAACTCAGATTGTCCTTTTGTATAATTGTTTCTTAAGCAACAACTCTTGCCTATAGTTTTTTTCTGTTGGCACCCCAGTAAGTAAGTCAGTATCAACTAAAGCTAAAAAATTGAGACCAATACAAAATATCTAACTTATAACTTCATGTAGAGTTCTAAGGGCCACTTATTGGAAGATCCATGTCTGCATTTTGTGGAAGACAGCTTGAAACACAATACTTTTTTTTGGTATTTTGACGTTTCATGAATAAACACTTTCCATACGAATAGGAAAATCATACTCACACCTGACACTGATGATGGTGTCCACAGTACTTAAGGTCACAGAGAGTTTTGAAGGCAATATTATCACAACACAATTTCCTGATATTTACTAAAGTCAAAGGTGAAACTAATCTATTCGTGGAGAACAAAAATGGGAAACATTTTTTTGTTTATTTGCTTCTTTGTGTGGAACCATGTATGGAGAACATTAAGCACAGCGCACTAAGAGGTTTTGATGCTTATTTCTTAGTTTTTGCTGAAATCAGATTTGTGTGTGTGTGTGTGTGTGTGTGTGTGTGTGTGTGTGTGTGTGTGTGTGTGTGTGTGTGTGTGTGTGTGTGTGTGTGAGAGAGAGAGAGAGAGAGAGAGAGAGAGAGAGACCCTTCATGCGATTCAAATGAACTGACCGGAATCAGCCTTCTACATGACCCCAAAGGTGTAACCCACAGTAATAGTGGATGCCACCACCATTATTAGGAGCTAATAGGAATTCAAATAGAAAAATAAAAAAAAAAAAAAAACCCACAAAGATTAAAACAAACTAATGAACACTCATCAAATAGCAGACATTAGATAACTTAATACTGTTAATAATATGTATAACATGTTAAGACTAATTATAGAAGGAAAAATAAGCAATTACTCATTTAAATTCTGGGGGAATTATTTTACGTGATAATAATAGTTAGCCAATATAAAGTTTCACTTTCACTTTAGAGTCTGACATGCGGTATTTAATGAATCTGTTGCAATACGTACTGCTCGCTACAGCCATTCTAACACGAATCCAATATAGAGGTTTTCATTAAAAGTATTTTTTGTTCATTTTAATTCAGCCAATGATCCAGCCATCGACCACAATCTTAGTTTTCTCATGTGGCCGCTCAGGAAAATGAATTGCCGCCCCCTGATATATATTCAGGACACGGAGAGGAAGTTACAGTGAAAAGCTGATTTTGATTGAACATAAGCGAACATAAGCTGGATGATTGTTGGATGGATTTCACAGCTAAACTAACAAGAAAAATGTAACTAACGTAACAGCAGGCTCCCAGTGTCTTACTGTTCTTCATTTATTTTTTTCCTGTGATTGGATTTTTTTTTTCTTCAGGGTGAAAGCACGATGAACTGTGGATGGATGGCTGAAAGAATTAGACATTACATTTATTCTTTACTTCCTTTGATCAGACAATTGCACGAGACTTTTCACAGCCTCCTTGTGGGTGGCTAATTTGGAGCTTCTGTGCTGCGAAGAGAGATAGCACAGTCCTCATATAACGGGATGAATATGCGTCCTTTCACATTGTTTGACATTTGCGGAGGATTTTAACCCTGGTTAAGGAAAGGGCATTTTTATGTCTCCTTACCACATCACTGCCATAAGCGCCGCCTTTGACTTAAAGATTCCCTCACTCGACTAGCTCTCTGGACGCTGACGATGACTCACACTCCAACACGCCCTGCAGAAATCCTCTCTCATGCTCTCAACACACGGTGGGAGAGAGAGAGAGACGGGAAGGAAGAGAAAAGAGGGATGCCACTTTCATGTGGCTCTAGCATGCAGAGCACCAGTTCTTCTGTGCATGTGTCCTGATCCACCTGTTTTGCACATTTAGGGAACCAGCTATCGCTCATCAGTGAACCCTGATGTGGTTTCCCCACGGGGAGGGAAGTCAGTTGAGCTGCTAAACTTGAGTGAATTTCCTATTTTATAAGTGAAAGTAATTTGGTTCAGTTTCATTAATGCTTTTCCACTTACCTTGAAAAAGAAAAGTAAAAACGAACGCTAGCGTTATTTTAGCAGCAGGAGCCGAGTGCGCTGAGCGTTTTAGTACACGCTGCTTCCGTAAAGAGGTGAGTGAAAACGCTGCCATTTATAGGTTTTTCCCCCCTGATCTTCTCACCTTAGGCTGCTCTCCAGCGTGTGAGTTAATACTGTGCGACATTTTTAGTGATGCTGAGGTCCAACCCTGCACGTGCTTACACCGCCTGAGGTCAGCTGGCTTTGGGCTTCTGGCTCTCTGGAAACAGAAAAAGACCAAGGAGACGGAGCGTGATTAATTGTTGTATATGTGCAGCCGAAAAACACAACAGGCCCGTCTGCCGCTATTTCCCAGAACATCACCCCACAGGCTGACAATTACATAACGGGGCCGTCCGAGCTCCTCAATCGCTTTTGTTCGTTTTATTGCATGCAAATGAGGCTGCATGGTCTGGTTAGTTGGATGTCGAGAGGGATCACGGTCATTGAACGGTTTCAGATTCTAACTGTGCAGTAGGTCACTCCTGTCTCTCACTTTCACTCATGTGCCTTACAGCTGGGAGGTCTGGTTGTGGTTAAAAACAAAAAAAAAACAAGCTGTGTCTCTAGACTGGTTTAGATTCAAGTACCACTCTCTGTGTGTGTGTGTATGTGTTTTATTTTCTATTTTAGAAAATGCTGTTTTTTGTGGTCTATTTCCAAACATGGCCGTCTCATTTTCTCTGCGTGTGTGTTTTCATTTAAATAACTCCCTCTACCCAGAGGGCTTGAGTGGTCTCTTTGTGCTGAAGCCTTGTTTGCTTTGCTTGAGATTGCATGGAGAACCATTATACAACCGCGTTCATCAGCCGGCGGGCTGCCAGGGATGAATGAGGGAATCCGTACAACCACTCTCCCCCTCGTCTTACCTTTATCTAACGCGTCCATCTCATTCTCCATTTCATCCTGACCTTCTTTTTTTTTTTCCTAGTGCATATTTTAAAATATAATTGTGGTCTTTCCCTGACTAGATTGCATCAGCAACTCTGGAGGAGAGTTTGTTGGATTTATGGTGTGTAACTAGGTCAGAGCAAAGTTGACTCTGGTTGAGTGTGAAGGCGTGGAGGCCAGTGGAAGAAGAACCAGAGATTTGTCCTTCGTTGTCAGTGGTCTTACTGTAGGCTGTTGCTCTCGGTAAAGCTGAGCAGAAGGTTATATTTTCACAACACTCTCTGGCCTCTGAGTACACACCCTCAGCAGTGCTGTTTGTTTGCGCTTCTGTTCTCCTGGTGAGGCTGGTTTACCAAAGAGTTTATTGGAGGTTTAATTCTCAGCGTCTGCTAACACGGTGGCAATCAGACATGCAAATCATTGTCACGTCTCAATCCTGTCTCATTTACAGTGATAACAAAGATGATGTTTGCATCCTCATTAGTTTACTTAATTTTCCATCCATGCCCATAAAGTCAAGACTGGATTTGTAGCTAGCTAGAGTTTGATTGTAAAGAGATATCCTAAGCTTTGAGCTTCTCATAGAGCACCGTTCAATCCATCATCTGAAAATGGAAAACATCATACCACAACTGCAGATCTCTCGGGGGTGGGGGAGTTGGCCAACTAAGGTGACAAGCAAAGCAAGAAGAGCAGCAGAGGATTGATTTATTTTTAAGAATATTCATTTTAATACATATGATGGGAATATTTACACTTTAAAGTCCATGTCCACAACAAATTGAGACTTTTGTGGCAAGATTTCATTTGCAGACATGTTTTAGAGTCCGATCAAGCTTGGACTTTTTTTTTTTTTGCAGAGATAATGGGCAGAAACTGTAATCTCTAGATGTACAAAGCAGAATCATGAATCATTTTGCTTCTTTCTCCTTATTGTGTACTACTTTTCAATGATCCATCGTATGAAATTGTAGTGAAGCACATTAAAATGCGTGCTTGTAATGTGTCCAAATATATATCCATTTAATTGATACGAGTGCGAGTAGCATTTAATTTCTTGAAGTTAATAAATATTTGCTGCATTTTAATGACAGTTTCCTTTTATTCTGCAGAAAAGAAAAGGTCCATTTCTGCGAAACGTTGAGCAATGCTGGATTTGTCAGATGTATTGGACAGCGAGGCAAAATGTTCCTCGCGTGTCTGCACAACTGACTCTCCTAGAGAGAAACACTGCCCTTGATTGGCTTCAGGCTGGCCTACACAGGAGAAACGTAGCCAGGCGAATGAATGTCAATGTCAATAAGGCTGATCAAGAGGTACTGGAACACAGAGACGGGCTTGTTGTGGCTGCTTGAAGTGGGAAAAGTGAGAAGAGTGAGTCACCTAATGAGCCAAAGACCGTGCAGCGTCTGTGTTAGTTGGCAAAACTGCAACAGTAAATAAGCATTATTCATCTGTGCCTGCAAAATGACATGAAATTATCATATGCGAAGCGTTCACTAGAGATTATCACCTGAAGATGCTTGGCGACAGCTAATGCCTTTTTATCTTGCTTTCAGACCGAGACTTTGATTCTTGTTTGACATTTTAGATGCAGGATTTTGATTGACAATGTGTGTCTCTCACTAACCTGGAACCATATTTGTGCATTAGTACTTTATTATTTTCAAAGTAGTGAGAATGTAGAGGACGATACCTGCAAAAAAATAAGTAAAAGGTTTAGCACTGTTTTAGGAGAAGAGTACCACAGAGAGTAGGACTTTTACTACACATGATTTTACACATGATCCATAAAAAATAGAAATGCATGGCAGAAATAGCATGTCATCAATATTTCAGAGACCTCTTAAAAATCTCTTGAATCATGTTTTTAGAGGAGCTTATTTCCTTTCAAAAGAGAGCTCACCCTTAGTGCACGCACAGCAAAAAAGAGGCATTTTGTTTTGATGCTTTGATGTCACGAATATGTCAAAATAGACAAAAACACGAACACATAAAGGAGCAAATGTAAAAGGAAAAGTAGGTTCCTTGCCTTTGAATTGCCATTTTTTCCATTGAGAAATGTTTGTGTATAAAAATGCTTTGGGTAGCAACTAGAGGTGTGCCGATCGATCGGTCACCGATCATAATCGGCCGATTTCCGTGAAATCGGGGATGATCGGGATCGGCCGATCATTGGCTC
>CAEGAF010132362.1:0-16580 GCA_903067075.1 Micropoecilia bifurca
GCAGCATACACAAACACACAGATGAAGTTACCAATAAAAATAAAAATATAAAATACTATAAAAATGTAGAATGTAAGATTTAAGGTTCATAACAATAATAAATAATAATCTATATGTTAATAATCTATACAATATGTATAGATTAACTGATAAGAACCGGATATGCCCTTTGGGTGGTGCCATTCCTTGACATCTTGAACCCTTCACCACAAAGAACAACTAATATAAGAAACTCATATTAGTTAAGCTTGGTTCAACTAATATGAACCAATATGACTTCAACTAACTCATCTTAATTTCCCTGTAAGATGATTTATACAGGGAAATCTCTTCTTCCATTTGTAAATGGAAGAAGATGAAAGTCTTAGTGATGCCAGTAGTCAGCATCAAGGTGTTCTGTTTTATGAGGTTTCTATGTACTACAGTACTTTTAAAGCAGTGACCTATAAGAAGCCACGGTTTCTTTCACATGCAAGAAACCTAAGGACACAGCTATAAAGGCTGCGTTCTAGTCACACTTTTGAATGTTATCAATAACGTTGAGCGCTTACAAACCAAGACTGCAGTATGGCAATCATAGTTAATGGTGTATGTTGGAGCCGAACCCTTATAGAGAGTATGTATAAATACATACCACAATGGTGAGTTATAAAAATTCACAGGTGCACAACCAGGTGCTGCGAAAGCCCGGTTCAACACATCAACTATAAACCTATATTAAGCTGCTCCTCATGTAGGTGAGTGTATGCTAATGTTTCAAAATTGTAAGATTATTTTTACAGGGAAATCTTTTCTTTTTATTGATTTCAAATACAAACAGAAGGAATCTTTTAGAAAAAAGAAACAGTTAAAGGTGAAACATAAAGCACTTAGTAATACTGATTATGTTTACGTTTAACTAAAAAGTAGTATGGTTAAATACATCAAAATATGCCAAAAAGAAAACCTTGAAGTAACTAACACTGCTTCTCCTAAAGAAACAAGCATTTCTTCTTGAATGAAATATGTATATCTATCATATGCATATATTCAATGTTATCCAAACATAACATTGGGAGAAAAGGCAAAAATGTGGTCAATTGTTTTGTATGCTGTGGAGATCCTCCATAGTAATGTACACCACCTGAAAAATGAAAAACAAAACATAAGCATTTTGTAACTTACAGTTGTTCAAACCAATAAAATACTCAGCTTGGTAGAGTTTAAATCCAGAGGGCTGTTCCACAAAAATAGTATTACAAAATCCAGGATAACAGATAAAGCCAGGTTTGACATAGCACCTTCGGTTCATCCTGGCTTTATCCCGCAGCTTGTCTAGCAAGTAATTTAGGTGAATGCGCATCAAAAGATTTCTTCAGGAGGCCAATGATATTGATCACAGGTTCACTGATGCTCCTCTAGATAAACTGCGTACACCATACCTCAGAACATCTTTTGATTGAGGATAATGAGGAATTGAAGCACATCATGCAAAAGGAAAAACTGCTGCTACAATATTAATCAGTAGCAGATTGATTGAGTGCGAAATTAGTAAAAGGTCTTTCTGACAAACTAGAACAGCGGTCTTCAGAAATACAATCGAACAGCAACAGAGTCCGTATGGGTCATTTTAAAATGAATAATGGTATTTTTTAACATTATAATGTTAAACTAATAGCACTATTTGACTGAATACCACTGTAATGAACTGGTAACCTGTTCAGGGTCTACCCTGCCTCTTGCCCATTATTTGCTGGAGATAGGCACCAGCACCCCTGGCAACCCCACTAAGGATAAGAGTATATGATGATGGACGGATGGAATACCAAAATGAGCTTGGTACTTTCATACAAGGTGATTAAAAAAGACCAACAAAGAATCAAGGGGAAAACTCATTGGGTCTGATCTGTCAGTGCTTTACTAAGCATGGCTGTTAGACTGGTCTGCAGCAGGCTAGCTTCACAGAATAAATCGCCCATTGCTCTCCGCAGTATTACAGGTCAACAAAAAAAACTGACATCCCCATGCTATATTTGGATTTCTGCATTCCAGCCACTCACAATGGAAGCTTTCAATTTAGATGAAATTTCTTCATCTAATTTTAGAAGATTTTCCAGGATAATTGCGGAAGCAACCAGTAGCACTGAGCTTTCAAGCATCAGCCAATTCTCAGCAGCACAATGAAAGGGGCGAGACAAACAAAGTCATTGGCTGATGTGAATTCAGACAGCTTGGTTGTTCAAGTCATCATTAAAAACAAACAGTAAAGGTGTATTGCACAGTTTTTAAATATTTTTTAACACTTTTTACATATATTTATGAATATATTTATGAACTTATTTTTAACTTGATTACTCTAAAAAGTAATCAAGTTAAATCTACATATGAAATCTACATATGTATACTTTTTAATCTCATTGTAGAATAAGATACGAAATTAATATGTATTCAGTCTTGCTTGTGTTTTTAACACTGGGTTGCATACGCGTGTCCAGGATCAGTCCCTGGTCCTTTATACATGTTGAATGTGTTGTGCAGGGATAGAGCACAACCCACATCAGGAGGCCTTAGTAATCGATATGGCTGTCACAGGTTCAATTCCCAGCCTGATGACCTTTATCGCATGTCTTCCCCCTCTTTTTTCCTGTCAAACCACTCTGAAATAAAGGCCACCTGAGCCAAAACAAAAAAAATGTTCTCCAATGGCCCATGGTCCTCCAAACATCAGTTATCTCAGGTCTGAGTATTTGTTAATCTGGTTGAGGAGAGGATTTCCTCAGAGGAGTGTTGTGGGCCTCAAACCATATAAGTTATTATTAAAGCAGCAACATATGACTTTTATAAAAATATGTATATATGTTTACATATTTGTTGAAACTGTCACTATGTCGTGACAGTAAGGTATGAGACAGATAATCTTTGAAAAACTTGAGGTCCTCTGCTTTCTCCCAGTGCTAACTAGAAACAATCAGTCAGATCCTGGAGGCGGGTCTTAGCCCCGTCAATCACAACATTGTGTGCAATGCTGGATTTTCTGATCATAGACACGTTTTGCTATACGAATGGCTTCTTGGTTTAGGTCGACTCTGGTTGCCTTGAGCACCTCTGCACTTAATTGCAGCATTTTGTGCCTCTTGTAACTAGATATTTTCTTTTATTATCTCATGCTAAAGGCATCAAATGCTAAGATGCTAAGAAATCCAGGTGTCTGGTTTGTCCCTGTGGTGTGGTGATGGACATTCTAGGCTGTACAGGTGTACATGTCTTCGTGACCTCAGATAAGTAAAAACATGAATAGACATATCTAAAACAATTATAATTGTCAAAATGTTTATGTTGATGATGTTGATGAGTCATGTGATAAATATTTGAAAGAACTCATAATTATTATTGTCCCCTTAAAGAATATAAACAAGCATCCAAATATAGATTGACTCCCTGAATGACATAGAGTTTGGAGAAAGCATGTAAAAAGAAAAACAAGTTGCATAAGAATTTTGTTAAGTGCCCAACTCAGGAAAAATAAGACAAATATAAAAAATATAAAAAGAAGTTAACAACAGTGCTGAGGAAACAAAAGCAGAATTATTGTGATAAGCTATTGCAAAAATACAGCAATGATATTAAGGGTACTTGGAATACAATTAATAGTATTATTAAAAATAATAAAGATAGAGATTTTCTAATATGTATTAAACATAACATTACAGTGGAAAAAACTGAGGATATTGTTGAAGTCTTTAATAAGTACTTTGTTAATATTGGTTCTAATTTAGTAAATGAATTGCCAAAGGTTAGAGATGGAAAACATTATTATAAATTTAATAATATTGATAATATTAATACAATGTTTCTGGGAATAGTGAGTGAAAGTGATGTAATAGACGTAGTTAAAACTTTTAAAAATAAAAAATAAAATAAGAGGTAATTTATAGTATTACTAAACCTCTCACTTATATTTGTAAGATCATTTTTAACTGGAACCTTTTCTGACAAAATGAAGATAGCAAATATTTTTCCAATCCATAAAAGTGGTGACAAGCAAATATTAACAAATTACAGGTCGATGTCATTGCTATACCGCAATTTTCAAAAATTTTGGAAAAAATATTCATAAAAAGGTTGGACTCCTTTCTTAATAATAATAATATATTGAATGAGCAGGAGTACGGCTTCAGGAACAATCACTCCACAACTTTAGCTGTGATGGAGTTTGTGGAACATGTTGCTGCTGCAGTTGACCAGCAGCAACATGCAGTAGCCATGTTGTTGCAATAATATGCAACAGCAGTAGGTCTGTAAAATGGATGGATGTTTTTTGACTTATGTAAGGCATTTGACACTATTGACCATGTTCGACTATTAGGCAAATGTGAACTGTATGGCCTACGGGGGGTGAATATCAATGATTAGAGTTATTTGAATAACAGATTACAATATGTACAAATTAACAACACAAAGTCATAGACTGAAATAGTTAAATATGGTTTTCCTCAAGGCTCAGTCTTAGGACCTAAATTATTTATACTTTCCTTAAATTATATTTCCAAAAAGTATCTAATATTTTGAAGTTTATAATGTTTGCGGATTATACAAATTTCTTTATTTCGGGAAAAAATATGGCTGAAATAATAAAAACTGTAGAAAAAGAGTTAGCTGAGTGGTTTGATTATAAGTTGTCATTAAATGAAGGAAAAACTAAATCTATGGTATTCAGTCGGATCCATAATAATGTAAAGTTATGCATAAATGGAGTTGAAATTGAAAGAGTTTATGAGACAATTTTTAGAAATTATTATAGACTTAGTTGGAAGCCTCACATAGAATATATTATAAATAAAATTGCAAAAACTATTGGAATATTGTTTAAAATAAAAGATTTAGTAAATGTTAAAGGCCTGCATATTATATATTCCTCTTTGGTTTTGCCTTGTTTGTCTTATTGTTCAGAAATCTGGGAAAATGCAAGTAAAACAAACTTATATTAATTAAGCTGCTTTTTAATAAGGTGGGATACCGTGAACTGACTGATAAACTCTTCTTTCAAAGAAATATATTAAAATTTAAAGATATTGTTTATATAAAAATACTGGAAATAATGTATAAAGCATTGAACAAAAGTTTTTCTTCTGGTATTCAGAAATTATTTAAGAGAGAATAAATATCATTTGCAAGGTTTGTTTATATTTGAATGTGCAGGGTGTGCTGTGGTGGTGCAGGGGTTAAGCACAACCCACATATGGAGGCCTTAGTCCTTGACACGGCTATTGCTTGTTTGATTCCCGGCCTGGTGACCCTTGCTGCATGTCTTCCCCCCTCTCTCAATACCCACCTTCCTGTTAATTAAAGGCCACTAGAGCTAATAAAGCTCTTTAAAATATATTTATTTGAATGTACAAAAGAGAAGAGCCAGATAAAGTCTATATGTGTTTCAGTTATTGGTGTGAAACTGTGGAATGAATTGAATGATGATTTTAAGTTATATCCTTTCTTGGTGAGCTTCAAAAGAGCTCTAAAATGTAAAATGATAAAATCTTACGCTGTTATGTAGATTTATATATGTATTGTGAAGATATCTTGGTAGGTTGTTATAAAATAGGGTAGGCAAGAATAAGCTTGGCTTCAGCCTATTCCTTTTTTGGTAAATTATGGGTGTGTTTATTATTTTTTTTTGTTTCCTGTGTTTAATGTGGACAATTTACCAAAACTGACTGACTGATAAAACTCACATGATTGTGCTTAGGGTTGGGGTAGTCACAGATGTCTTTTGGAAAAACAGAACGCATTAAAAATTTCACTTCTTCAGGGTAGACATAGGTGGGCTGGAAGTGGTTCTCCTTGTTAACACCAACCCCATGAGAGATCTGAAGCAGAAAAAGATTATGGAAAACACAAAAGCAAAATTTATTATTAAATATTCATTTATATATAAATTCATATAACATTTATTAAGTAAATATTATACTATTTATTGGGGATTAATTTTTTTAGTTCTATTTATATATGTTATGTTTACTGCTTAGTTTATGGTTTGATTATATTTATTGCATTTAACATCTTACTCTTTCTTCAACCTTTATTTAAACAGAATAAAACTTTTGACATCAAAAATCTCTTTTACATGAGGGTCCTGTCAAATTAATGAAACACCCTCACGAGTTCTTGTAAAACAATATAGTTGTGACCTGCAATACAATCACCACTAATAAAAAATGGTAAAAGGAAATTTTTCTGCCTTAAGTCGAGAACACACATTTTGAGTCACACATTTTGTTCTCAAAACTTGTAATGCTTGTACTTAAAACTTCTCATTCAAATATTCACTGTTTTCTCTTGTACCTTCATCCTTGCGCTCAAAACTTCTCTCTGCCTGCTTGCAAATTCTTTTCTGCTCTCTCTCTAAACAAAAAAGTACCATTGTCTGGCAACCGTCTCAGCCAGTAGAATGAAAGTGTTGTACGGGTTGCGTTTGTTTCCTTCTAGTGGGGGTGCCTGTGGGGTTATTGATTGTACAGGAACCCATATGGTAGCACCTGCTTTTCTGCCCCCTGGATGCAGGGAGAAACTATGTCAACTTTCCATGGCGCTAAAACAGTCTCATAATTCACAAATGTGCAGGATGAAATCAACAAAAACACAATATGCACAGGACGAGATTCACACTTGTATTTTTGATGCAAACACAAATATTTCTTGACTTACAAGCTGCTTCTGGCCTAAGGATGGGTGAATTTTGAGACTCGCCTGATTGATGTGCCATGTGACCCAATGAAGGTTGCTCTCAGCTGCTGCTTCAAGTTGAAGCTTCCCAGTCACTATGACTACCTTCAGGACCTTCACCAGGACTTGGTGATGGCTCTGATCTCCAGAAATTCTGGTTTGGACTTGTGTCGGGTCGTGTGTCATCATCTTCTAGTCAGTCTCTCTTCTAAAATAAAATCACTTAAAATTCATTACTTCTGAAGCTCATTGATGCTCAGGCATTACCTACATCTGCTGAGATTTTTTTCTTTTTTGTGGAGAATGACTTCCTGAATGACTAATAGCTGAATGACTTCAGGTTTTTCAGAGTTCTAATAAAGTCCTCATTATTGTCCGTATATTTTCAAGTTATTTCAGTATATTCTGTTAATTTGTTCCTCGCCTGAAATCATCTCAATCCTTTTTAAAAAATTACTCATTATTTTACCACTTATTATTTTGTTCTGATCCAGATATTTTCATTTCGTGTCCAAGTTACTAAGATTCTGTTTAATTATTTGTGCTGTTTTGGTGCAGGTCTGTGCTGTTAAACTTTTCATTTGTACTGTTCTGGTTTCTGAGACATTAAGAATAAATTTTTAGGTGATCCAGAGGTCACCATGCCCCCATCTTGCTCCAAAACAAACCAAAGTGGGCTATTTCTTAGTAGTTAGTGCTCTGTTTGTGGAGGTTTGTGCTGGTAAAACTGTCATTTGTGCAGCTTTTGTTTTTGAATAATTATAATACGTTCAAATTTTGACCAATGACATCACCAACCCCACATCTTGCTTATTTTAGTAATAGAAAATATAAAATTTTCTTCTATAGCTTCCAAATAAAGTGCCCTAAATTGACTCAAAATCAGCAGGAAGCTGTACTTCTAAACTGGAGAAATGAGGCACACCCATTTTTTCCCATTTTAGATTTACATTTTTTTTACAATTACATTTTTTATGTCATTTTTATATTTAGGAAACACGATTGGTTAATAGCTTGCATATCCCACTGACAAGGAATAAAATGTTTAAATTGAATAAAAATATGTGTGCCTCATCTTCACAATCTAGTATAGACGATCTCAATGTGGGCGGTTCTGCCCCCCAGGGGGAATTCAGAGGACCGCAGGGGGCGCTGGCGGACATTTTTACAACAGGGGGGCGCTGGGATGCCTTAGGGGGGCGTTTGGTCGAAGGTAAACTTTATTGTCAATAATAACAGACTGCGACAGACTGGCGACCTGTCCAGGGCATACCCCGCCTCTCGCCCGGAACGTCAGCTGGAGAGGCACCAGCAACCCTCCCGACCCCTCCAAGGGACAAGGGTGCAAAGAAAATGGATGGATGGATGGATGGATGGATGGATGGATGGATGGATGGATGGATGGATGGATGGATGGATGGTCAGTGCAAAGTAGCCTGCAAGTTATTTGGTCTGGGCAGTGACGCAACTACACATTTATCGGCACCCGTGAAGTTGCGATGCACTCCCCCCCACCCCCCCTCAACATATTTGTCGGACTCTCCTGTACCTGAAACTCGCCACCTGTACCTCGTAACGTGCGCGAGGTGAAACCTGCAAACCCACTCTTTGCGCCACTGGGGGGCGTTGATGGACCTGGATAAGGACTAGGGGGGCGCTGGGCCAAAAAAGGTTGAGAAACACTGGTCTAGTAGAACAATTTCACACAGGTCACATGACCCAGAGGCTATAGAAAAACACAACATTTTGACACAAAAAAGGCAAAAGTATAAACAATTTTAAAATGGAATAAAAATGAGTGTGACTCATCCAAATGGTCAACTAGGCTTTAACTCTTTAAATCTTTTTCAAACTCTGTCTTGTTCTGTTTTTATTTGTATTTCAAATTGTGTATGTTTTAAAATGTTTTTTTTTATTTTTACTTTTAATAATGTTTCTATCTTCTAATCTTTTTCAAAATCTGTCTATTTCTGTTTTCATTTTTATTTTATGTTGTCTAAAGCACTTTGAAATGCCTTGCTGCTGAAATGTGCTATACAAATAAAATTTGATTGATTGATTGATAGAAAAACTTCACACTGATTTTGAGTTAATAGGTCACATGACCTGGAAGCTATTAAAGAAAAAACTACTTTTTAATGTTAAAATTATTCAATATATTGAATATGACTTAAAAAATTAATAGTGCATCTGCAAATAGGAAGACATCTATTTGCATTTGCAACCTCCAAGCCCTTGTGGTGGGAGCCAGAGAACTGCTGACTGAAATTAGCGTTCATAAATCAGATCAACCTTGATGTAAACGTTGCTTACTCCTCCGAGTGTCAATATCTGATATCCAACTTGAAAACAACTTCACTGCGATGACAGCTCAAGCCTGCACAAACAGAGCACTAACGAAGTAGTCCACTTTGGTTTGTTTTGGAACAAGATGGGGGGGATGGTGACCTCTGGATGACCTAAAAATGTTTTTAATATCTCAGAAACCAGAACAGTACAAACGAAAGGTTTAACAGCACAGAGCTGCATTAACGGAGCACTAACCACTCAAGGCTATTTGCTGAAAATGTTTACGTGGGTAGGGTGTCAGATTCTCTCAGCTGAAGAGTGAACGGAGGGAAGAGTGCTGTAGTCGAAAATAAATTTCATGTCTTCTCAGTCTCAACAAATGGGTGGCAGAGCGTATCGTGGCGGTACATAGCTGGTAGATGTTTCTGTGTGTGACAAAGGAAAGTGTCAAATCCCATCACTAACATTGACACAAAAGTTATAAATGACTGGGTGAGGTGAGAGTTCATCTATTAAATTGACTGAAGATGAATACATAAACTAAAACTTTTGAATAGACATTTTTAATAAGCAATTTACTATTAAGTTGAATATAATTACTAACTACTAAATTGACTGAAGATGAATACTAAAATATGATTTTAGAAAAATTCAAACCACCACATAGGGTTTGTGGTTCTGCATTGGTTGAAATGACTTCGACAGACTCATACAGCAAGTACAACTTCTAAAATAACAATAATTAAATAGTTATAGTTTCAAGATAAAACTTTGTATTCAATACTTTAGGGGATTTTACTTAAGATTTTCTAAAAAAAATATATAAATAAATAAAAGAAGAAAACACTTGCATATTTGAAATCGGGGAATGTCACTTTATTGATAAATGCTTAAATTTAGCTTTCATAATGAAACTTTGAAACTAAATTTTAATGGCGATTAAAAAAAACAGGGCTTATGTACTGCAACCACACAACAAATACATTTTAAATCAAGAAGGGTTATTTTAACACTGTCTACGATTAATTTGAAAACTCATAAAAAGTTGGGAAATAATGCTAAATTGTACAAGTGTGGCTTGTTTTACCATCAGATCTACTTAAGATTAGGGCATCTAAGTTGGACAGATCAAGATTAACTATTTGAAAAAAAAATCAAAAATATTGCAAAAACATTTTAACAAACAAGTACATCATAAAACTGACATATATATATATATATATATATATATATATGTATGTATGTATATATATATTTTAATTCAAGTCTGTTTAGAAAAAGGGGGGGAATTTGTTACAGTATGATATGTCAACTCTGCTATAGACAGCATAGAAGATCTTGCTGAGACATTAGTCCTCTGATCCTGGAAATGTTCTTCAGGTGACTGAAGGCTGACTTTGTAACTGTCTTTATGTGGCTACAAAGGTTTGGATCAGAGTTCATCACACCCTCATGTGGTAGGTGCGATCATTTCTCAATTGATGCTGAATGGAAGTATGCCCAAATAGGAAAAAGGGCTCTTGCAATCATTTTTGGCGTCAAAAAATTCCACAAATGTCTGAATGGGAAGAAATTCGTGGTCATAGCAGTTCACAAGCCCACTATTGGCTATACTTAGACTAAAGTTAGCTGTCCCAACACTTGCTGCCATGATGATGCAATGCTGGGCTCTTATTCTAAAGACATATTATTGTGACATTGGCACTTAAGCCTTATTTCATTGGCAGATGAGAGCTGTCAGCAGAACAAGAATCTGTTCTTTTGGGGCATCGAGTTATTATCCCACCAGGTTATGGACAGAAAGTATTGAAAGACCTGCATCATGAACATCCAGGCATCTGTCGTATGAAATGTCTCACCCTCAGTTAACTGTGATGGTCAGGGAGTGATGGTGACATACAAGAGCAGGTCCAAAGCTGCAAAATCTGTCAAGCTGTACAAAAGTTGCCAGTGGTCACACCACTTCACCCATGGAAATGAACTGAAAGAGTGTGGCAACAGATTCAGATTGATTTTGGTGATAAAGACAAGCACTATTTCTTAGTGACTAAGGTTGGACGTTCTACTGATGTCATACATCACATTAAAACATATTAAAATTTTGAAAAGCTTATTTCCGTCCTATAGATTGACAGAAGAACTAGTTTCAGACAATGGACCTCAACTGGTGTCAAAAGAATTCAGTCAGTTCTTGGAGTTAAATGGAATCCGGCACACAGCTGTTCCTGCACATCACCACGCATCAAACGAAGCAGCAAAGAGGTCAGTAAAAATCATGAAATTATCCCGACTGGACAACTATCTTATCATGTATCATAGCACACTTTCACACTGTGATGGGTTGTCCAGAAGCAGTTATTCCTGAGCTGCCAGGGTCCTCATATATCAAGTGCATGTGCACAAAAAATGTGTTATGCACAAGTTGGCATATATATCAAAAATTAACGTGGCATGAAAGTTGCTTAAACTTTTTACCTGCCGTGAAAAGGTGCAAGTACATTTTTGTCAACAATAAACATTTGGAGATACAAAGTGCCAAAACTCACCTAAGTATACTGAAATTTTAATCTGTTCAGTGTTATTTTGAACAAGAAGCATCAAACCCATTCCAATGTTTGTTTTTATGATTTTAATATTTTATTATTTAAACTTAAACAATGAAACTGAATCGTATTTATCCTCAGACAATAACATAACACACACAAAATAAATAAAGGAACACCTCACTTGAATGTAAATAGTAAATTTGATCATTCCTAAGAGGGTGCTGCCACAAATCTTGGGCCCCCTCACAAAAAATTTGTTCGGGCCCCCCCGACCTGCTGCTGTTACAATTTTTTGAGTCTATTTGGCCCATAAAAAGCATCACAATTTTGAAGGCTTGCATCTGCCTTGGTTTCTTTGGTTCAGTACTGATAATTAGCACAATATTTACTGCTCATAAATTTACACCCAACAGTCCACATCCAGTATGCAAGTAGGTTGCTTAAATTTTTTCTATTACCGTATTTTCTGCACTATAAGGCGCACCTAAAAACCTTCAATTTCCTCAAAAGCCGACAGAGTGCCTTATAAACCGGTGCGCCTTGTATAGGGACCAATATTGAGCCACAAAAGAACTACGGCAAGCAGCCGCCGACTTCATTTTTGCCCGTAGAAAAAGAAGCACGCGGTGCATGCTGGGATAGTTGTCAGATCCCTGGTTTGTAATCTATTAATAACGTTTGACTGACCTATCTGCCTACCGACCGTCTAGAATCAGGTCATCTGGAGGTCATTTAGCACCACGTTCTCCACGAACATGCTGTGCGTGAACGGAGAAGGGTGACCATCGTCCGGCCACGCCTCAGCCCAGTCGTGGAAGGCTCTCCTCCCCAACCGGAGTTGGACTGTTTTGCTGACATTCCCTTTAGTGCAGCTCCATTTGGGGATGCATAACGTAACTCCAGCCTCTACGGTAGCGTCTATTCTATGCGCCTTATATTGCAGTGTGCCTTACATATGAAAAAAGTTTTAAAATAAGCCATTCAGTGAAGGTGCGCCTAATAGTGCGGAAAATACAGTAGTTTTAGATTACTGAAATGTTTCTCCCCATGAGCAACAGTCAAAAGCAACGTGCAACTACACATAAAGCAATCCAGACTTCTCAAAAAATGCTATGTAGTTGCATTTTATTCAAGCTGCATAACTTTAATAAAAAATATGTTTTCTCCATATTTGTTAAAGCTGTCACCATGTCGTAGCAGTTTGTTATGAGACAGATAATCTGTGAAAACAATGGTTAAAGTAATCCACCATTCTGAACAAAACAACCAACCAGAACCAGGAGGAGGGTCTTAGCACTGTCAATTAGCCTCATTCACTCACTGCTAAATGTGCTAATGGTGGAGAAACATCTTATCATTATAGGAAACCGTTTATCTGTCGTCATTGGTAGCTATGCTAACTAAACTGAGCATTCACAGTTCGAATCTGCAGAGCTCTGTGCTATGCAAGCTGCAGCACAGCATAAATCGAGGGGGAGGAAGGATGAGCAGCACCACATGAGATTATGATTGACAGCACTAAAACTCTTCTGCCACTGACTGGTTATTTCTAGCACTGGGAGAAAGCAGAGAAAATAGATTTTTCACAGATTACTTCTCATACCATACTGTCACAACATAATGACAGTTTTAAAAAAAATATGTGAAAAAAATTATATAAAAGTTACGTACTGCAGCTTTAATTTCACTCAGGAGAGGATGGGTCAGGAGGGTCGTGGGTTAGAGCTGCTGCTGACTGACTCATCTGTTGTTAAGTGGTAAAAGGTACAAGGGACAAGTTCATTATATGAATATGTTGGTAATTTTTTCCTCAATTCATTAAATGCTAGCGAAAAGGAGGCAAACAGTAGTTTGTAGCTACGCTAACTATGCTAAACGGTTGATAATCTCACAGTCTACCCACCTGTCTTGGAGGAAAAACTGGGTTATAAATTAACACTGTTGCCTTTTTCTTTCTTCTCTCCCTTTTTTTGTTTTTGAAAACCTGACTTTATAATTTTTCTTAGCAGCATAGTAACTGCCACAGTCGCTGCTGTATTCAGCTGCAGCTTCTACTGACTGTAGCTGCATAAGTCACCATCAAGCGCTCCAAGCAGGAACAAACCATTTGATGTAGATCCATGGGGGTTCAGGGCAAAAATGGATGCGTCTTTTTTAGTCTGGGAGGGGTAACATTACCTTTTTACTGCTAAAAACAATCTATAATATGATTAATTTTGTATTTGACAGGACCCCAAATTTTTTTATTTTATGTCTATGAACAAAATATTAATAATTAAATGCTGGAGGGTACAGAAAATGATTTAGTTTACAACCAGCTGATTTTGGAGGTGATACAACACTGACTAATGTATCCATTTGATAAATTATCTAGTATTGGCAGTAGAATGGTTTTTCTCCAAATGATTACTTATTTTGACACGTAAAAGAAATGGAATGTAATACAGTGGTATGTTGCCTCCTAGTAGTAAGAAATACAGATGTACCTGTTCCATGGACAGTTCATGGATAACCCAACTTATTAATGTAACATCTCTAGGACTGGCATTAAAACAAAGGAATTGGAGTTATGTTCTGCTGTTCACAATTAAAGCACACATGCATTTTTTCTCTGTTTGATTATTTCAAACAGGGAAATAATATTTAAATATTTGGGACACTAGCCAAGAATATCACAATAAATATTTAATAATTTCAACATAGCTCAATTAATTTAATTCAACATTGAGTTCACTGTGTAGAGTGTGTAGGCGGGTGTATAGCAGACAATCCAGGGGTGCCATTCATTGTCATTTGTGCTGACTAGCTGTAAAATGTTCTACTATAAAAAAAATATTAATAATAGATTCAGGTAAGAAGGGGTTCAATAGTAATAAAAATGCACATCCACTGACTAGTTTCCTCTGCAGGAGACGGTAGACTTTCTTGCGCCGAGCATGGTCACTTCTGAGGCGTTTAGCAGTGTGGAGAAGAGATGCTAGCCACACAGGAAGTCTGAACAAAGAGATAAAATTATACAATTTAAGTGGATTAAGGGTAAATGTTGGTTTATAATTAATAATAGTCATGAATCTTGTTGAATATATCAACTACACAATTTTGCTCATCTTGAAAAAAAATTTATTCGTTCATCTAAAATTCTTACAATGATAAGCAAGTATGCCAACATTGAAATAGCAATGACCTGTTTGCAGAGTTTTGATCAGGTTTCAAAGCTCACCACAGTACTGAGAGAACACTGCTCCAAGTCCCAAATAACATTCTCTTGGCCTCAGATAATGTATTTAATTGACTGATTGAAAACCAGAACAGATACAATCAATCAAATTTTATTTGTATAGCACATTTCAGCAGCAAAGCATTTTTAACTGGTTTACATCATAAACACAAAGTCAAAGTCAACATAGAATCAACAATCAAAACATAACATTAAGTCAAGTGCCATCTTTAAATACTTAATTGATTACATTTCAAATACAACTCTAAACAGGTGGGTTTTTAGTCGAGATTTAAAGGAAGTCAGTGTTTCAGTTTAACAGTTTTCTGGAAGTTTGATCCAGATTTGTGAAGCTGAATGCTGCTTGTCCTCGTTTGGTTCTGGTTTTGAGGATGCAGACCAGAACCAGAACCCATGGGGTCTGGAAGGTTGATACAACAGTAGATATAACAAGAAAGCCTATTAGAGATGTACAACATCAATAGGCCTCATTGCAAACTCGATGGGACTGTGGAAAACCACCCTTGAAGCCAACTGCAAACCACTTGCACAAGTGTCCATCAAATGTGAAATATACCAAGGAGATGCTCTGTCCCCACTGCTGTTCTGTATAGGCCTGAACCCCCTCAGCCAAATCATCAACAAGACTGGCTTCAGATACCGACTCAAGAATGGCACTACAATCAGTCCACAATGGATGACATCAAGCTGTATGCTAAGAGCGAACGAGACATCGACTCACTGATCCACACCACCAGGATCTACAGCACTGATATTAAGATGTCATTCGGACTAGAGAAGTGTGGTTGGATGGTTACAAAGAGAGAAGGTCGTCCGCACAGAAGGGGTCTCACTACCAGAAGGAACAAAAGAAGACATTGAGGACAGTTACAAGTACCTGGAAATACCGCAAGCAAATGGCAGCCTCAATGAGGTTACAAGGAAAGGAGCCACAGCCAAATACCTCCAATGAATAAAGTAAGTCCTGAGAAGCCAGCTCAATGGCAAGAACAAGATCCATGCAATAAACAGCTATGCCTTACCAGTAATCAGATACCCTGCCGGAATAATTTGCAGGCCAATGGAAGAGATAAAGGCCACGGATGTTAAGACTCTGAAGTTACTAACTATGCATGGAGGGTTCCACCCCAAATCCAGCACCCTGAGACTGAACACGAACCGTAAGGAAGGAGGCAGAGGACTAGTGAGTCACTGTCCAGGATGAAACATCCAAGATCCATAAATACATCAAGGACAAAGCCTCAACAATGTGCTCAGAGAATGTCTCAGGCAATGGGGAACAGAGGACAAGGTGCTGGAGGTTCCATCATGGGAGGACAAGCCCCTACATGGGATGTACCACCGACAAATAACTGAAGTGGCTGATATAAGGAAATCCTAAAAATAGCTGGGGAAAAAGCTGGACTCAAGGTCAGCACAGAGGCTCTCATCCTGGCTCCATAGGCAGTGGCGAAAACATAAATCGGCGCATCCCCCTCAGGGTGAAGTGGCGACGCTCACTCGCACCCCCCGCCCACCTGAGGCGACGATACGTGAAAGGGTAAAACTCGCTAGATTTACCTCGTTATGTGCGTGAGGTGAAGGAGTGAAAGGTGCGCTGAAGTGTTTGGGAAAACATCACCGGCGCGTCGCCCCCTCCAGACTGGGGCTGCGCCCCTATGCATTGCATACGCTGCATACCCACTTTTTGCGCCACTGTCCACAGAAACAGGCCCTAAACATCAGAGCAATAGAGGCTCAGATCTACCACACCAGACAAGACCCAAGGTGTAGGTTGTGCAAGGAGGCCCCTGAGACAGTCCAGCACA
>CAEGAF010132395.1:0-56468 GCA_903067075.1 Micropoecilia bifurca
TGTTCGGAGAAGACAAGGTGAGCGCTACCACCAGTCTTGTCTCATGCCAACTGTAAAGCATCCTGAAACCATTCATGGTTGCTTCTCAGCCAAGGGAGTCGGCTCTCAGAGTCTTGCCTAAAAACACAGCCATGAAAAAAGAATGGTACCAGAATGTCCTCCGAGAGCAACTTCTCCCAACCGTCCAAGAGCAGTTTGGTGATGAACAATGCTTTTTCCAGCATGATGGAACACCTTGCCATAAAGCAAAGGTGATAACTAACTGGCTCAGGGAACAAAACATGGAGATTTTGGGTCCATGGCCTGGAAACTCCCCAGATCTTAATCCCATTGAAAACTTGTGGTCAATCATCAAGAGACGAGTGGACAAACAAAAACCTAGGAATTCTGACAAAATGCAAGCATTGATTGGGCAAGAATGGACTGCTATCAGTCGGGATTTGATCCAGAAGTTGATTGAGAGCATGACAGGGAGAATTGCAAAGGTCCTGAAGAAGAGGGGTCAACACTGCAAATATTGACTTGCTGCATTAACTCATTCTGTCAATAAAAGCTCTTTTTTATTCATAATATGATTGCAATTGTACTTCTGGATGTGATGAAAACATCTGACATACACACATGAAAACCAGAGGGCAGCAGATCATGTGAAAATATAATATTTGTGTCATTCTCAAAACGTTTGGCCATGACTGTACATGAACTGCATGCATTGATACAGGCTTTACTTTCTCCACCTTGTACTTTGAACAATTTCATGCATATGGTATTGAAGAAAAATGTATTAAGCATTACTGCATTTTGTATTGCACAGCTGACATGTTAGACCTTTTAATAAACAATATGTGATTGAAAGTGACATGTGACGCATGCACATTATTCCACGTAATATGTTTTGTAATTATGGTGCATATTTTGAAATAAATGCATTTGAGAAAATAATTGCCTCTTTATTAAATATTTTCCAAAGAATTTTTAAAAGTTCAAAACAATAAAATACCTATTTAATATTAATTACCAATAACTCTTAAGAAGTGAAAAAAAAATACTTTGAGAGTTAATATTAAGATCTAACACTGAATTAGTGTTAAATTATTAACTTCAGCAGATTTGATATTTGACACTTTATAAGAGTTAAGGTACTAACTCTCCAAAAAGAGTTAGTACCTGTATGGATCCAGACACTTTCTGGTCTGGATCCATACAGACACTTTAAAAGTGTTGAAATCAAATTTGATAGTGTTAATCTGGGCCTCCAGGATTTTCTGTGCAGCAAAGCAGCGTTGAGGACAACAGCTTCCATGTTAGAGAAGTGTTTTCTTCCCTCTACAACATGCAGTGCCACATTTGTAACATTAACATGTTACATGTTGACTCCTTTGACTTCACCACGTTTGATTCAAACGTTTAAGAGTCAGTGTCTCAAGAAGAGATTCTTTAGTTTGCAATTATGTGCCACAATCCCCACTATTTCTACCAACAGCTTAACAGTTTAAGTGCTGCATAACAGCCACGCTTTTTATATGATCAGTTAGACACAAATATGGGTACAAATAGGACACAACATAAGTGAGAATACATTTACATCTGCCGTTAATGACAAAGTGCACAACTTGGTTATGTAAGAAAACACATTTACTCAAAAACATGATTTTTCTCCCTAAAATAACACTTTAATTTAAGCATTATTTATAAGATTTTAGACCGACAGAATATATTTAAAGGTTGCCTCGTCAGTCCTATTTTAACCCGTTTTCTTATCGATATGGGGGAGTTTTGAACGATGCGCGTTCCCGCGAATGTAAACCTAAGCAGGCACGCGCTTTTCGGCTCAACACCGGCAGCAGGCAGGCAGGCAGGCGCCTGCCTGGTCCAGGTGGCCGCTAGTTGATCTAGAGGGCGTGAAGTTTCCACATCCCGACAAATGTATGCCTGTATCGAGTCTCCTTCAAAGACAAAGTCTCCTCCAGTTGATAGTCAAAGAAAAGGTCTTTCTCCTCTAGCGGAAGAGCTCGTTGGAAAAAAAAAACCTAGTTCATTCATGGCAAAAGAATCCTCTGTACCTCCTCCACCTGCTGCCACCGGGTCCTCCTCTTCTGCTTCATCCTTCTGTCCCTTAAAGTGGTGAGCCAAAAGTTCAGACCGGAACCTGGGGTCACCGAACACATATTTAATGAAATAAAGATGAACACTTACACTGGCAACGTCCCGGAGGATAATCTCAGAAGCAAAAGGGGGAAAAAACATGGAAAACTGACCGACGAACCAATGGGGAAAAAAAGAGAATGGGCAGGTTTTAAATACACCGAGGGAGAAAAGAGCGCTACGGTGGCCGACAGGTGCAAATGGCAGCAACAGAGAAAACATGCAAACAAAAAAGAGACACAAACAAAAGAAATGCAACAAACAAGAGATGACGCAAACAAAAAGCAAATAAAATACAGTAAACAAAAAAGAGACGAAAACAAAAAGCAAATTAAATGCAGCAAACAAAAGAAAAGATGAAAACAAAAAGTGCTAAAAACGTAAGTGCTCCAGACCACTAGAGGGAGTCGAACAAAAAACAGCTGTGTCCAAATTTAGGATCTGCATCCTTTAAAACTGGTGTTCAAAAAAGCAGCCATGGTGGCAATATAAGTTTTGCTGTTACACTTAAAATTAGGCAAAAAGACGTCAATAGTCCGTCTTCTACTGTTTTGGTGGAGCAAAGCAGGAGGGTATTTTGTTTGCGTCTCTTTTTTATTTGCTTTTTGTTTGCTGCATTATATTTGCTTCTTGTTTGCTGCATTTCATTTGTTTGCGTCTCTTTTTTTGTTTGCATGTTTTCTCTGTTGCTGCGCATTTGCACCTGTCGACCACCGCAGTAGAGAGCGGCATAGAAACCAGAGACTAATCAAAGGTAAGCAGAGGTAGTTGGACAAGATGGCAATCAGAGAGACGGAGAAGTGAAACAGCTGGAAAGGGAAGTACACTAAACCAGTGGCCCCCAACCCCCGGTCCACTTTTCTGTCCAAGGAATTGAGTTGTGATTACCAAGTGGAATAAATAAATGATCAGGTGCTGGACTGAAAACAAGTGGAGGGTCAGCCACAGTCCAAAAACAACAGAAGAACTTTTATAAAGTCTGGGGAGCTATTTGATCAAGACTCATGTAAAGAAATCCAAAAATATTGATGGCTCTTGACTTTTTCCACAAAGTTGTATATCACTACAGGATTTTAAAAAAATAACTTGACAAACTTTCCTCTCAAAGGAAGCTTTAGCAGCCTGTCGATCCCGTTCTGCACATCCAAGATTGCCTTTTTCTCCAAAGAGAGAGAAAAAAGAATAAAAGTCTGCATGGAGTCTCAGTGGAGAGTACACAATCATCCTCTTCAAACCTTTCAGATCCTGATTCACAAATTAAAGCAGCAGAGGATTGAGACCATAGCTGCTGCTGATTGAAGTATAAAGATAATTTTTGTTAGCAAGTGACATCTGGCAAGATAGAGACTCTCATACAATTTGGGAAACAAGACCCATTTTGTATCTCTTGTAAAGATTGTAGCATATATGATTAAAAACCGTCATATAAACTTCATTGAGTTTTGGTAATTAGCTAGGGAGTATTTCACCAAGAACAACGCTGCTAGCTCTCCATTTTTGCTGCAGACTGCTTCCATATGTAGCGAAAAAAAAGTGTAAATAAAGAGCATCTGTATAGAAGTATAGATCATTGAAATCACCCTGGCCTTGTGCTTTCTGGAGTTAATTTAGAAACGTATAAAACACACATTGTTCTGTGTGTGTCGGCTCTCTGAAAAGCCTGTGCTGATGTAGTTAATTATTCAGGCTACCTGTCAATGGAAGCATAACTAATTTCAGTCAAAAGCTTGCATAAGAAGTAAAGTGCAAGGTCTCCATCTGCAGAAAAGTGTAATTTAACGGCGAGCTAAAGTATGAAGCTGCGAAGACAAAGGAACCAGGGTTTGTTCGAATAAAAATATGGTGTCATCTCAACGTGCGATTTAAAGTTCAACTTGATGACTCAAAAGTTGATCAACTATAAGGAGAATGCAAAAGTAAAAATTAAACTTTATGTTGAAGTATTTGTAAGGTTTAAAATTTGAAAGGGCAAAGAGGACAGTTGACCGACTGAATGGAGAGTGAAAAAGTACCTTGATCCATAGGTTGTTTCTTTACTTTAGGCTTCAAAAGGAGACTTTCTTGAAATCTTTACAACGTGCTTGATCGATATTTCTGCATGACCTCAAATTTTTAGCTCTTTATTCTTTATTCAAAACTTATTCTGAAAAGGAATATGTTTTCTCTGTGCAGCTGTGGATCATTCAGACACAAAAACGGCTCCTAAATTCAAAGTATAAACCACTGTTGAGTCTACGAATGACAGAATCAATTTTACATTTGTGACCACTACTTTAGTTTAAAATATACCAGATAAAAGACTACAAGACAGATAATAATATGGTTGAATTCAATTGTTGATCTCTTGTATTGTGGATGACCTTTAAGTACATTTTTATGTGCGCCTCCAACCACCTTCGTGAACTCAGCTTTCAGACGCCAACAATGATCTGGACTTTTACAAATTGGCAACAGGAAGTCTGTTTATACGAGTCAAACCATCAGCTTTGAAAACACTTGTCCTTTTATGCAACTAAAGATCAATGAAAGCAATATTAAGTAATTTACTATAAAGAAATTAACAGAAAGAAAGTTTGAAATTAAATTTTGAACAAATTGGTAAAACTATTTTCTTCATGCACTGGATTCAATTCATGGTGCCAGTTTATAATAAATGTCTATGAAAACAAAAGAGAAAAAAGGTTAATTCAGTCTGATGATACACACATTCCATATGAACCCAGTTATCAAACAATGCAGTTAAAACTACAGTAATGCTTATAAAAAAGTATATTTTACACATTTGTTGAAATTGTCATTATGTTGTTACAGTATAAGACAGTCTCTTAAAAGCTAGCTAACTCCTCAAACTTTTCCCAGTGCTGCCACTTATAACTGCAGGAATACACCACCCTGTAAGAAACAACCAGTGAGAGCCAAGAGGAGGGTCTTAGCGCTGTCAATCACTTGCTTTTTGATAGGCTGCTGCTGATTCACAACACAGCCTGCCATGAATGCTAAAGCTAGTTAGCATGGCCACAGATGACAGATCAATGGTTTTTCTGTAACAGTAGGTTCTTTTCAACCATTAGGACTTTGTGCAGCGCATACACAGAGATGATTGACAGCACTAAGACCCTCCTCTCACTAGTTGCTTTTGGTTTCAATAGTAGCACTGGGAGGAGCTTGTTTTCCACAGATCATCTATTTAATACCACACTGTCACGACACGGTGAGTCTTAATATGGATAAAACACGTTTTTGTAAAAGTTTTTAAGTTCAGTTTACTATTCAAATGGGTTCAAAAGTTTCCTATCAATGGAAATCCAGCAGATTTCATTGAGTCACTGACTTGCAGCGTGAATAGCTACAGTGGAGAGGAAAAGCTCCCCAGTAACAGTAAGAAACCTTCAGCAGAACCAGAACCTGGCCGAGTGCGAAGGACAGAAAGCAGAAAAAATAAGGAAGCAATGACATTTTTCTATGGTCAGAAAAAAACAAAACAAAAACTAAAGTAGTAATGGCAGCAGCAGCTCATTGAGTGGCCTCATCTATAACTAACGCTCATATCCACGCACAGAAGCCACTCAGTTTCAGGCAACTTATTTTATATCAAAAAACATATTCAGCGAATTGTGTTGCTTAATGAACCTTGGAGAACTAGCAGGTGAAAGGGATTAGATTGTATGATTAAAATTTCCCCCGCAGTCCTTTCATTACCTCTTGGTGTATTGCAGTCAGGACAAAAGACGATGAAAATTGTGGGAAAATAAAAGTTTTGATAGAAATTAGTTGAATTTAGTTGCGGCGACGGCGCATTCACATCAAATCCTTAATCGTTTTTGCAAATAAATGACATTGACATTACAGCTGTCGGAGCTCCGACTTGTTTCCGATGTTTTTCCTTCCTTCTCTTTCTCGGCCTTTGTTTGAAAAAAACACACAACTTTTTTCAAAAATAAGCTCGACCCTATTTGCTCCTAATTTTTCCACATAAAAAGATTTGAGTGAATACATTTGAATTTTATTGTATTAATTTAATACACGACTAATGTTAAAAAAAAATGTTTTCCTCCTTCCTTTCTTTCTTCATTTTGCATTCTGAACACGGTTAATTCATCGGCCCAACTTCTTTTTTCACGGCATTCAGATGAATTGTGAGGGAAAACACCGGAGTTATTTAGCGAGGTCGTTCCGACGCTAAACCGATGGGTTCGAGGTGAAAGCTCTCCTGCGCTGCGTCACCTTCACTTCTCTAATGAAACCGCAAACACGCGCCTCTCCCTTTAGGAGTTAATGAAGTTCAGCCGCGTAAGAGGAGAGTTTTTGGCTATGACACGCGTACGGAGACATAATAGATTGTTTCAATTCAAGCTTTTCAAGTCGGAAGACAAAGAAAACACAGCGCGTCCTTGTCGTTTCAGGGGAAAACGCAGCCTCGCGCGAACACAATCGTTCCGAGACGAGATCTGCGCGCCTTGAACCGCTTCTCACAGGTTACATCGGGAATTAATTATCAAGAATATATCAGGTGTTAATTAAAGGTGGACTGAGATTAATTATGAAATGCAAATTACAAGTGAACTCATGGAAAGTGCTTACAGATTTGGTCCACTCTAGTACAAGGCGGCTAAATTTCAGAATATTGAAGACAATGGGGGGTGGGGAGGTTTCTCCACGGCGTTTAAGGCCATGCTAAGAGTGAAGGCCGTTCTCTGAATGCTGACTGTTATTTGTTTTATTTTAATAAAGACCAGCTGAGGCTCGTCGCTGTCTGCCTGAATTACAACAAAGGCTAAACAGAGAAAAAAAATCAAATAAAAAAATTTAATTACAACAAAGGCTAAACAGAGAAAAAAATCAAACAAAAAAATTTAAACTGTCCTGCAGAGGAGTATGTCATTTTTTCAACACTTCCTTTAAAGGTTTTCAGCCACTCATCACAGTTTGAACGTCATTCATTTGGGGCTTAAAAATTCACTTCTTAGGGTGAAAAAAATCACCTGGAATGTGGATTAAAGATTAGATTTGCAAATTCTCGCCTCAAAATCAACACATTCGGCTTAACTAAGAGATTTGTGACAGATAAAAACTGAGCTTCTGAGCATAATGGCAAAAGTTATGCTTGAAAGAGTCAAGGTGAGATTTTCAGACTAAGGAACGCGGTACTAGCTGTTCACTGCCAGTCTTATCTAATACTTAAAGAGGAACATAATGAGAAAGATGGAGAACACTGAAACCTGCATAAACCAATGCGTCTGGCCACAGCTTTGGACAATGATCCCATACTTAAAGTAAAACCAACACAAGCTAGGCTAACACGTAGCTTCTGCTCCGATTCCTTTTTTTATGGGTTATTCATAAAAGCCAGTTCCTTTCAAGAAAATCAAACCAATGTAAATGAACTTGACCTAATATACTAAAACATGCGTCTGTTTTTTTTGGCAAATGTGAATCTGTGAACAAAGCTCCAATGTGGCGTTCCTCAAGGCTTCACTCTTGGGCCTATTTTCAAATGTTCCCTCTAGCTGTTACAACATGTCCCACCTTCACTTTCTGTGACAAACATTTCTGTGCTTACTGCAAAAAAAAGAGAGAGAAGTAATAGATTTTGGTTCCAAAAATACAAGTACAGATTCATGTAAAAACGATCTTTTAAATGAAAAAGAAAACCCAGCACTACTCCAGCTTTTAAACTAGCTTTTATTGCTCATCTTTTCCCCAAAAAGATAAGTTTGTCTTGATTTTAAACTTTATTTAAGCCAAGTTTAAAATCAAGACAGACAATATATATATATATATATATATATAAATAAAGCACACAAAAAGATTCCAAGACACTTTAAATATATTTTATTTAGTATATCTGGAGTATGTGCCAACATTAACAACTAGACAAAATGGCCATCAGTAACATCACAGCATTAATAATTCTGCTGAATCTCAACACTTTTCCAAGGCTTTGTGGTTTTAATGTGGAAAAAAAACATTAAAAAGGGCAGAAAGGTGGTGCTTATTGTCAGCAGACTGAAAAAGTAAGAAAAACAAAGGCCCCTTTCATGGCGGATTAAAAATAATAACAAAGAGGTGTTGCTTTCATTACTACGTCACAGAAAACTATCTACAAACTGAACTAGTGTCTGTTGTTTGAGCGTAAAGTCTGCTTATGTTAAGGCTGATATAATGAGATATAAATATACTTTTCTAACATATTTTCTCTATATATTTTCTGACTGAAAGTTTTAATTTGTGCTAATAATTTTGCCAACTGTTACCAGAAAATGACCAGGATTATACAATGATTTTCATTAAAATGTAAAGTCTGCATATATAAAGCTGTGAAGCAATTATTTTCCCCTTATAGACTTAATTTTATTGTTACTATTTTAGGTCAAAGGGTCAGAGAGATCCAGGTTGGTCTGGGTAGTTTGGCTTAATCATAAAGTGAAACCTTGGACCTAATTTGATTTTTTTTTGTGGCTTAACCTGTTTAGACCTTAACCTGCTGAAAATACAATAAAATATATATTTAAAATTCTTCTCTCCAACATGCAAAAAAATATTGTTGAGACCAAATAAAGGTATATTCTTTCTTCACAACTGAAATCTACTTTCCAAATCCAAGCTTGATTTTTGGCATTTATAATCAACTTTTAAAGAACTAAATTTTGAGTTTTTATTGTCTGTAACCTTCCAAACTAACACCGGTAAATGTTCTACATAAAATTGTGTTTAATCTGTCTATATAATTGTTTTTGAATGGTTTTTGGAATAAGGGCCTCTTGGTTACAATGTGAATAAAATGAATCAAATTGATTAATAAGTTGAATCTATGAAGAGTCTATAGAGTTTTATTCTGAGCTCATGTGAGAGGAACCTGCTTGGGAAATTACTTCCTCCCAAACAATAACTTCAGTGCATTGATTAAAAAAATTAGGAAACCATACGTTAAACCAGCTTAAACTGAAATAAAGTCCAGTTGAGTTTTTTTCCCTTTCTACTGTTCTGAGCTTATTTTGTAACATATTAGTGCTGCTTCTGAAGACTAAAACCATGAGACTGATGCTTGTCTTGGTCTGTGGCTTCTGAAGGTATCAGAGACAAAATGATTCTCTGAAACAAGCGAACATGACAGTCAGAGGCAGATGAACGGCATCGCCTCGGAGGCGGATTGAAAAAGGTGTCGAGTGAGAAACGTGGAGACGTCCTTCCATCCCAAAACGCAGCGCATGATCCTCCTCTTCGTTCGTGGAGAGTTGGTGAGATCGCTGATTACCAACAGTCAAACAAACGTGTTGCGCACACACCTCTGAGAGCGATCTGGTCTCTGACGACAAAATGTCACAGAACACACAAAGGCAAAAAAAAATAGTTGGCATCTTCTTTTTTTTTCTCCCTCCGTTGGGTTTAAAGAGAAACATTTGTTCTGGACCAGAAGCACAAATAGGAGCTTTTTTTTTTTGGCAAATATCAAATGACAACTTAAAGTTGCTGAGGTAATAAATGAAAGCACAGGGAAACCAGGCACAGAAGACGAGCAGCTACTCACAGGAGGAAACTTTGACATTCACTTGAAGGCCGTGCTCAGCGAAGCGAGACCTGGCCGGCCGGTCGCTCGTGGTCTTTGTCTGAACTTGTTTACTGTCTCTGATCTTTTGAGTCAATTCTCAGGATTTCTGGATTATCCAAAAATAATAATAATAACAACAACAAAAACCATGGCAGAGCGTCTGCTTCACAAGATGGAGATTGAGACAGCGAAGTTCGGACTGAATAAAGTCTGGGACATCGTCCCGGGATACGAGCTCCTCCGTGTCTCGTTGACCGAGTCTTTTTAAATGAACAGATTCTCAAACTATGTATGTATCAATTGTTACCCAGTCGTTAATGCAGTGCATGTGGACGTACTTGACCCTGAAGGCTTTTGTAAGAGCTCATGGTTTGGTGTCAGATGTCCCCCGTGAATAAACGTCTGGACAGCAGGAGGACGCCGGACGTGTCACTGAGCCTGCTGAGATCGCCTGTCCTCCAAACAGAGGCAGACCCACATGGACACCACCTCGGCATTCCCGTCGTTGAACTGGATTATAAAGGAATGGTCCTGCAGAAACAGGAACAAGCAGGAAAACAACGTCAGTTTAGAAAGGACAGACGAAAAGACGTCTTCGGGAAAGATGCAAGCATTTCATGAGTCGACTAAAATGAGTTGACATTTCCACTAGAAAACAGACCAAAACGACCTTGTAAGATTGTGTGCTTTTTTGCAGTGTAAGGCTTTAGAAGTTACACTGGTTTAGTTTTATTTTGAAATGACAGTCCGAGTTTCACTAAATATCTGCTCACATGACCTCCACAGTAACGCTTAGGGGGTAAACTAACGGGTTGGTTGTAAAATCAAAGGTAATGAGCTTCCTCACAAAAACAAAGACACGTCTAACAGCCATTAGGTTTCTTGAACTTAACTCCACGTTATTATTTTTTATTATCGAACAGACGGGAGTCGCAAACGTTATTAGGCCTTTATGCAGAAGGGTGTGAGAATTTGTGAAATTTGTGCCTCTCCCCAAATATGGACCACGAAATGTTGATGAAATCCAAATAAAGTAAACAAGAACAGCAATAAAACCCGTTAAATATTAATGCGCGACAGATTTGAAGTGACGACGTCCCAGAGAACATCCTGGGTTTAACGGCCTTCTTGAGCAGTATGAAGACATAAACCGAGATGTGCAATAAAAATAATAATAATAAAAAAACAAAATAAATAAAAACGCTTAAAAAAATGAAATTCAGAATAATTCTGACTGCTTTTCATTAGCGGAGCAAACAAATCAAAATGCATATGTTCCCCCTGGTGACCGACGGCTCGTAAAGGCTGCTGAACGGCGCTGGTGTACGCTTGCAGCGGGACTGGAAAGAGAGATGTCACATGTGATATCTCAGTCGGAGCAAACCCGGTCACCCAATCCCCCTCGACGGCTTTCCAGAGAGAAGCCATGGGGGTCGCGGAGGTCGCCCGGAGGTCAGGGACGAAAGAGGAGCAGGTTGTAAATGAAACAAATCAACTCGGGCTGACCGGGGGTTTTGGTTGAGATGTCTCAATGTCCAATTACATAAGCAGCGGTTTCACCAGGAAGCTTTAATGAACTTGTCAGCACTGATTTCAACAAACATCTGACCAGAACAACAAGAGATCACGTCAGTGGTGCACAGTGTAGATCCTAACAAGGAGATTGATCAGAGAAAAAAAAAGAGATTGAGACTGTTGTTTGGTCTCGTCTAGACGGAGCACATGTCTCTGTGATGCTGTGTTAGAAAGCCAAGAGTTAAAGTGTTTGGCAAAATCTGAAAACAGATTTGAATATCAAGTAGGATTACAGTCGATATTTGTGATCAGAAGATTTTAATAGTTCAGACACCAAATATACCATATTGTGTATTAATAAGCACAGTGGAAACAGCCTCAGGACTGTCACAGAAACTAAAGTCTTCCTTATTTCCACACTCTAGCTTACAGCCAATCAGTGTTAAGGAAAATAAATGACACTCCTGGATTGGCAGCTTTACAAACCCCAGCCAATAGCATTTCAAGTAGAATTGATGGGCATGTCAGCTTCCAAAGCCACATCTCATTTCATATATTAGACGTGCTCTACAGAAAAATCCATAAATTGTCTTTTGAAAATAATTTGGAGTTATGTTTCAAAGAAAAATATGCAAATATGCAGCAGTCCTCTGTCTCACTCAATATTTAGGAGACAGAGAGGAAACCAGTTAACATCATAATTGCTTTTTTTAAGCATTTATATGAGGATATGTATAAGTAATAGTCTAGTGCAAACAGAACCGAGTTAGGTACTGGGAAGAAAATGTCCAAAGCGAGTGTCTTCTATGATCAATGACGCTAAAACAAAGGGTAGTTATCAGCTATTCCTAAACACTTTAACATACCCAAAAAATACCAGCTGAAAACATTTTATACTTAGTGTTACCATTATAATTTGCTGAATACCAATGAACTGATCTCAGTATCATCACAGCTCTTCACAGCAAGCCGAAAAGGAGAACGACAGCATGAAAATGACTCCATTTTAATCTTAACATAAAAACAAAAATACAAATTCCTGAGCAATTTCCTTCTGATATTCTTTTTTTTTTTTTAAATTATCCGATGTTCTAATAGAGTTTCAACATCATATACTTGCAATGAGACGACTTTTGGCTGTTTCTCAACTGTGTTTAGACAGCATTGTGCCAAAACAGATCATTATCCACAACTGGTGTGTGACATTTATCAATTTTGTCAGTATACAGGAATATTAAAAAAATCTAAATACATTTTAAACACATTAAAGTAGATTCAGTCTTTTTAGGGTACATTTGGCAGTGATTTTGTACTTCCTCAACAAGCGTAGAGATGATATCTGTTGCAGATTTGATACCAATATACACAACACAAACCAGCATTACACAGCTACTTTATTAAAGAGGAATAAGTCACAATTGATGATTAATCAGTTTCTTAAAGGAGAGTCATGTAAATTAACCCAGACATGAATTAAATGCCATGGGACAAATGGCGGGGAAAGGGACCAAGTAAACCCTAAATAATGAGGTTGGGTCCGATCAAAGTTGGTGAAAATGGTAAAAGGTAGGTTAGGTGTCACCAGTCCCCGTCTTATTTTTGGTTATGGAAAACATGAAAAGCAAAAACACAAGTAAAATGTCTCAATGTTTAGAAGATTAAGCTTCCTGAATAACGACACGATTCTAACATCCACCATGTATTCAAACTTATTGTTTAAAGCTGTTTTAGTTAAAGGATAAACTGCTTTCCATTGGCCATTTTCTATATTCCGCTGCAGGTTTGCTGTCAGTTTTACACTGTGGACTCATTAAACACCTCTCAGCAACAAACAAACAGGTTCACTCCATGTAAAATTAGCAAAGAAGTAGGACACACTGGTGGTGATGCTCCACTTCCTGCCTCCCAGGGGCCTTTTGGTCTATTTCTGGCTACACAGGGAAATACGTGGGCATGAAAATTCTCTAAAATCAAATTCAGACTGAACACTGTTGCTGCTTGCTTGCTCATCAGGGTCCCTTTACTCACAGTTAACGTTGTATCTCACCACAGTGGAGGAAATGGCTGCATACTTCAGAGTGCCCTGACTGTGAACAAAGTGTACGGACTGTAAAGGACTGGCGCAAGCCCCATCAATCCTTTTGCCCTTCTAATGGGCAGCTAGGGTTAACACAGTCTGAGGTTAATTACTGTCATATCACTGCGAGTCTGTGTGTCAGTGAGAGACACACGCACAGCGGACGCTCCTGGGTGTCCCTCTAAGAGCTGGACATTCATCTCATCAATCTTTCTTCTTTGTCTCTGCACTGAACAAGTGATACAAGAATAAAGAGGAAGTCCTAAGTGATGCTTTCCTTTTCTCTTGCTTTAAATCAATCTCTGGAACCTCGGCTCCAGAAATTAACCCCGACATGCCGGAGGAATCTGCCGGATGAAGGTGGCTGCTAAAATGCACCAGTGCATATGCAGCATGGACCCCATGCGGAAATGCGCTGGTTTGACCAAAGGTCAAACTCTGACCCGCGGCAAACCTTAGAAACAAAACGTGTTGTATGTACAATGAGAAGCACAATATGAATGCATGTTTAAGTCCATATGTTAAAAGCCTTTGATTAATATGGCAGACTGGGAAAAAAACCTGCATAAATACAATCTGATAAATCCGGATGCAATTAAAAAACACTTTCAGGCATAATGCCTTTATGAAAATGAATGATTGAAATATGAAGACTACATCCTTATTTGTATGAAAAACAAAAATCATCCACTTTGCTACACTTTTGAGAGACTAAAACTATGTATTCCTGAACACAATCAATTCACATTTTGTTGAAAAAATTAAATTTCGCACATAGAGTTAATAGAAGTCTACTCATTTAAAAGTTTCTCTATTGGAGCTTTAGACAAAACCACAGGAATGTAAGGAAATTCAGTTGATTTCAGAACAAGAACTTGACAAATCAACTAAGAATCCTAAAAGGATTTCAAGAATAAATTTAGTAAATTAATGTTGAGTTACGAATGTAAATGGTCCAAGCAGCCTTAATCTACCACTTACTGAAAAGGAAGTAGAAACTTTTTTAACAAGAATATTTTATCTCTTGATTTTTTTTAGTTTTTTTTTATCTTTTAATCCTCATTCAGTAAATAGCCTTGGACTATAAAAACAAAAGCCTCCTGATTTTTCCTCTCCCTCCTCAAAAACATGATCATGTAATAATTAAATTACCTGCTCCTTAAATTAAGTTTGAAACCTTTAATAGAAGAGTTATGAATGCAGAGTGAATAACTCCTCGTTGGATCAGGTCATTCAAGGTGATGGACTTTCCGCCGTATTAAATCGGGGTCAGAGGTGAGACGGGTAGAAGGACTCGTTTAAAAGTTACATTAATCACCGTCTTGCCAAATCAAACCGGGATAATCACCTGCAACTGCTCTGCTCAGAAGGAAATGACCCAAACCCAGGGGAAATTCTACCTAACACTTTAATTGTTTGAAGCCTTTGAAGGGTCTGTTTAATCCAAGATTAATTTATGCGATTTTAAATAACTCTGTGCATGATTAATACGCCGAGATGAAATTAAAAGCAGTTTGGGGCAATTATAACAAGGGACTGGTCATCACCTCATTAGAATGGTGTTGGAGACAACATGGCGAGTGTGTGTGTGTGTGTGTGTGTGAGAGAGAGAGAGAGAAAAAGGTGAAGAGGTAGATAGTATAACTAGGTCTTTACAGATTTGCATGCTAATCACTACATCCCACTGGAAACTTGTCGTGCCCAACCTATGATGTATCCAAACTTCTCTGTGGTGTCTTACCACACCATTTACCCTCAATGTCCGATAATCTGTACATTTAATGTCCACACACCCCTTTACCCAATACACAACTCCATCCCTGTCCAACGTTAAGTCACAGATCTACCTTTGTGCGCCGGGTGCCTCGAGAGGATTTGGACGTGAAGAATTAATCTTTTACGCCCTCGCTTAAGGAGCACAGCGCTCCCAGGAGCTCTGATTTTAAACAGCGAATGTCGCAGCAGAACAATTTGTCACAGAAGAACCTACAGAGGAATTGGATTCCTTGTAGACAACTCGCACATCTACGCTTGACCTTACAAGTTCTTATTTCAGGTGCGTTTCAGAAGTGGGTGTAACATTTAGCAATACAAACAGAAAAAAAACCTGCCTCCACGTTCTATCTTGGTGGTCTTCTAGCATAGCCTGCACTCCTCGTGGACTGTTACAGAAACGCTGTTATGGAAGACCAGCCTAAACAACAGATCAAGCAAAGTTTGATGATTCACAGACTAGAGAAAAGTCCAATAAAAAGTACAGGAATGGTGGACCCTATAATTACTGTAGATAGGGAACTTTGGTGTTATATGGTATCGATTGGATCCTTTGGTTGTCCATTTGATAATAAGCACTTTATGAATCCTTGAATTCGACTGAATGGACTTGTGGTGCAGTGGACAGATTATATTTTATGCCACTTTTGAGCAATGTATGTACCTTACCAACTCCACAGTGCATCCGACTTACCCTTTGATTAGGACACTCATAGGAAGTCTTAAGTGCTGAAGCACAAATCCCTGGTCTATTGTCCTATATGCTGTTTTTTTTTTTGAAGAGATGTCATTTGAAAATCAGTTGGTGCAGGAGAAATGTTGTACTCAGAAGTGGCATGCACCACAAAAAGGCTGATAATGTTTGTTTTCATGATTCAAATTTTTAAGTTTAAAATTTATAAGAAGCCATTTTTTGACATGGACCCCCACTAATACGTGTTGCCCTGTTGACACTTCAGCGGCTATTACATCACACAACACTTTCAGAAATGATTGGATCATTTTGGGTTACGGCCTCAGTGCTTTAGCTTTTCTTTTTTTTATCAGTTGTATTTTATTTACTTTCTGTGCCCTTATCAATCATTTACGCATTATCTCAACAACTTCAAACCACTACGCAAGTGTAGCAACATTGTTTGTTATACACTAGCAATTATTGTCATATTGCTTTTTAGCTTTGATCTTCATCATAAGATAAGTTTTACTGTGGTTTCAAATCCAGTTTTTATACAAAAATTGACAACAGCTGCAAAAACCCAAAGTGTCAATGTGGTTTACATCAACAAAAACCCAGGGGGGAAATGTGAAAACATGCATCAGGGAAGGCGCTGACAGAAAAGTTTAGAAGGGAGATGACACCAGTGATTAGACACAGGAGTGCGATGATACGAAAGCACGCATGTGAAAAAAAGCCTTTTCGCACATGTACTAATGTCAACATTCAGGCGTGTGTTTTTTTAGAGAGAGAAAAGCTTAAAACTTTAAAACTACTTTTTCAAAAACTATAACTCATGATAGAAATCCCTCCTCAGACAATAAATCATTGGAAACAAAAAAAAGTAAACGGAGAATCAGATTCATCATTCAGTTCTTGCTTTGAAGAATAAAAAATTGTGTCAGGTCACAGTGTGAATATTAAAGGACTTTAAAGTAAAGTTACAATGTGCATCGGGTCTAAAAGGTCTAAAAAAAAATGTGCATGAGATCTCAATGTGCTACGGAAAAAAATAAAGCTCAATGGCTCAATTTTTTCCCCCAGTAATGTGTGCGTTTGTGCAAGTCAAAATTAACCTGGAGGCGAGTACGAGAAAAGAGGGGGCTCTTTTGTGAAAAACCGAGGGGCTCATCTGGTCTCTCTGCGGCTGAGAAATTTGAGTGTATCTGCCAGCGTACACATGGACGGCGGAGAATAGACGAGCAGAATGGTTGGGACGCGTTTACAAGGGCGCTAAAAGGCGAAGGTTGTCGCGGAGGACCAAGGGACCGAGAGGAAAGAGAGAGAAACGGGGCGCCGAAACGATGCTGTGAAAATCACAAGCTGTAGAAAGGTTCGTCATATTAATTCTTGGAAAGAAACATTGAGAAATATCTTCCAATGGGATCACAGCAAAGTGCTTTTGGTGACTCTTAAAAAACTCAAAGAAACTCAAGAAAACTCAAGAAAAATGGCTTACATGACAGTGTTCACTTGTTATTACAAGATTTAACAAAACTCCCAAACTCATTCAGAGAACGCATTCAGTTCTCATCACCTTAGTTAAATTAAACTTTCATAACAATATACAGTACATTAGCTAAAGACTTCAGTGTTTCATTGCCAACAAACACACAAACATGTCCTTAAGCATACGTATTTTTGTAAAAATAAGACCAAGAACAGTGAAGTAGCCTTAAGGTTTCATTGGATTGAACTACGTGATCTTAATTTTACTGTCTGTGCTCTTGAGACTGTCCATAAAGCAATGACATTGATGTTATTATGACTAAGTGCATTTTGTGAAACGTGGAAGCGTTTTAAAGTTATGATCTTTTATCTGATTAGGTTAAAACTCAACAGAATGTAACCTTGTCCTTTTATTCTCTGGTAATTACACTGTACTCAGAGTATCTGACATCTGCTTCGGGCCAGTTCCTGCTTATAATCTGGAAAACAAATAGGTTTGTAAACACAGAACCTATTTTTCCTAATGCCATCTAATGTAGATGTGGTAAAAACACAGTTTTTTGTGCATTTTTCTTGAACACAAAGTCAGTCGAGTGCAAGGACATTTCTGTCCGCTCAGCTGGACTAAAAGTGTGGATCAACATAGTTGAAATTTGATTGCATTGTTTTATTCACCTTACTGTATTTTCTAAGCTACAAGTCATACGTTTTTATAGTTTTTCTAGTCATAGTCAGGTGCAACTTATATTCACTTTTTTCCCCTCTTTGTGGCTCTTTTATTGAATGTTGAGTTAGATGTTACTGCCATGAGCCAAGTAAACAGTAAGGAGAGGATTGTTTGCAATTCTGGTTTCCAAGAGAGCAACAAAAATATATCCAACAGCCTTCCAGTCTCAGAGCAAACTCCCCGGGCAGACAGCAGCTGTGTGAGCCAGGAGAGACCAAGCTGAGAGATCGGACTGAAACTGGAGCAGAAGCCCAAGTGGGTACCCAGAAAGTAAATAATGAATGTCCGAAAATAGAGGTACTCCCTGTCTGGTTATATGATGAGGCTGTTTTTCTGGTGCCTGACCTCCAGGTTTTTCTTTGCTGGGGCACATCTCCATTTCGTGAATTCATTGAAACCTTCCCTTAGGCTCCAGCCAGGTATTTAGACGTCCAAATAGTGTGCAAACCTTTAGTTCACCTTTATAGAGACCAACTATTTCCCAATCTCTCTTTAAATAGTCGTTTCCTGCTTGTTCCTGTGTTGTTAGTCATTATCTTAGTATGATTACCGCATGTTTAAAACTGATTCCGTAAAAACAAAACACAATCTTTCATTAATTTTACAATCAAAATGTTTTAAATTGAGAAAAAACACATTTTTTAAATAAAATCTTCTACTGCCTGATAAACAGAATTTACTTTAAGGTTTTTGCGGTTTTGCAGTAAAGTAGGAATAGCGAAAGGCTTAAAAAAAACCTCCTAAAAGTACTTTTTTAATATATTTGCTCAAACGCATGCAGACTTGGGGGGGGTGACTTATTTGAAGAAATTTACTTCAAATTTCTTCAAATAAGACTGATGTGACTCATAATAGTAGCAGGATGCATCTCGTGTCAGTTTTAGCAGCAAGATATTTATCAAGCAATATCCTCTTCGCTACAGTGTTTTGGCATATGTCCATAGCAACGTCTTTGTATCTAGCTGGACATATACGGTGGTGGAAACTGGGATCCTTGTGTCCAGATGACTATTGCAAACCCCTCATCCTTTTACAGCAGTGTATATCTAAGATAAAACCTAAAACTGTAATTTAAACAGTGATGACTATTGCTAGCCGTAAGATTATACAGCGGCTGGTTACCATGGAGACTAAATGCAGGCTTGTGGAGGGACGTTGTTAACGAGAAGTACTATATTTTTCCAATTGCTCTCAAGTGAGGATACTTTACATCTTAAAGACGGGAATACTTTGTCCCTATGATGAGAAGAAGACAAACTATTTTGTTTCAATGTATACATTATTTAAAAACGGCACAGGGCTAATTAAGGCTGATCTTTGTTGGGCTACATTTGAAAATGGTAAGTGGGATAAATGCACCTGGATGAACTAAATGAGGGATAAAACTGTCAACAAATGTTTCATGTTCTGTGATAAGAAAGTAATAGTCGACGGCAACATTTTCTAGAAAGTTCTCAAAGAGGTGTATTGGTCTGAAGTGGGTTTGACTTGGCTGAGGTAAATGCTCTTTCAGACATTTGTGTTGTGTAGTAAATATACCTCGTTTTAACAGCTGCCTTAATTCAGGACATTGGTAACGTAAGTCAGCAGGATGAAAAGGTTTGTCTCATCAAAGAGCATCTAATGGGATTTAGTCCCAGAAACAACAATAGCATCGAGAATATCTACGCCACTGATAAGAGAGAACACAAGCTGAAAGCTAATGATGAGCAAATAGCAGCAAGGTGAGTGTATACAGTCATAAACCAACATTATTTGCTCAGTTCCTGTGCTATTGTGTGATTTTCTACATTACTTTCCATAGATTAAAAAAAACAACAAAAGTGAGAGTAAATGGTTGCACTTTTTGTGTGCGACACAGGAGGGAAGAGGAGCGGTGACTTGGTGCATTAACATACAGATAGAATAGGAAAAGAGTTTTAATGTACTCAGGAGGCTGGAGGAATGGAGACGTAGAATGAGAGGTGCGGCAGAAAGGGCCAATGAAGACAAGGAGAGAGAAAGACAATCAGCACAGTAGTGACACAGTGGCAGGCATCCATGACCTTGTATCTCAGTTCATCATGCAGGAAAAGAAATGAAAGGCCTACAGGAAGGAAAGAAATATATGAGTAAAGTAGAAGACGAGCAGGATGGAGAGGAAGATGGAGTCAAAAATAGAGAAAATTCAACAAACAGCTCAGGGATCACAGATGAGCGTGTTACAATGAGAACGAGAAGAAAAAAGAGAAACTGCGACAGGAACGGCGACGACGTAAACAGCTGCATTGGAACAGCACTGACCCGACCCAAAGAATGTGAAATCTGTAAGGACAAAATCTGTGACTATAAAAGGAATATAAACTTACTGAAAGACAAAGGTAGTAGCTATCAGGTCCAGTAATCTGTGACTGTTCACAAGGAAGAAGGAGAGAGTGGGGGACACCGTGTGCTTGGGGACAAGTGGGGCATCAGAGACATTATCGAGGGCAAAACAAAAGGGGAAAAAAAAGCTCAAGGATGAACTATGAGGACAAGTCTGTGGGGTCAGAGTGACGCTTTGGGCGAATCTTCAATCCTGAGTTCAATGTGAAGGGAGCATTACAACCTGATATCTAGTTGGTGAGTTTTATAAATTAAAAACTCGCTGCGTCCGCTTTGTGGTACGCAATACAACCTAAAACTAAGAGGTTAAAATTTGTGAGAACGACAAGAAGCAACACTTATTTGTCGATGGAAAGTTCAGTGTGAACCGAAATCAATATTTAAAGCAGCAAATAAATCTGAAATCTCTGTTCGACCAACATTTTACTTCACTCCTCCTTTCTGGTGCGAGACTGAGAACATGCAATCCGTTAGCGGCTCTGCATTTACACCTTGCAGCACTCTGTTCTCGCAACGCCAGCCTTCAGCACTCGTTTCTCTGTGGACCCGCAAGTTGCTGTCATTGCTCCCTCACGCAGAATCCTGACTGTGTTGCAACTCTTAAAAGCCCGTTAGAGTAAATGTCCGGCTTCGTGTGCTAATGCTAGAAGTGAGAAAACCATCGAGGTCACACAGGGCCAGAGACGCGTCGGCTTGGCCGTCAGACGAGACAGAAAGAGCTAAAACTTGGCAAAGTCTCTTTTTTAAATTTTTTTTTTTCAAATAATGTGGTGCTGTTCTCATTATTGCCAAAATCATTCCAAATTAAATGAGCCCTAATGCTTAAATAGACAATAAAATAACAAATTAGTTATTTAATTATTTTTGATAAAAAAAAAACTCATCTTGATTTAATGGAATTCTTTATATTTGTTTTTTTTGCTAATATTTCAAGGACAACATTACTGATGTGTTTTTTACTTTTACTTGTTCTTTCTAAAAAAATTACCTAAATGAAAACTGAATAAAAAACTATGAATTAAATAGTGCAAAGAAACCCAACTATTTGATGTAAACTTGTAATGAAATTATTCTCAATGTTAATGCTAATAATTGGGTAAACCTGGTATTTTTTAATGAAATGATTTAAAAGTACCTACACAAATACAGAAGTTTCTACCTAAGACTAAAACCTATCAGTCAACTTTTACTGAATAAATCATATTTTGGTTTTAAAAAATTGATAAAGCAATGAAGGACTTGTCTTTCTTTTTGTTTTGGGTGCAACGCATGCCCGACGCATTAACTGTGCTTTAATTTTTTATTTTAATTTCTTTTTATGCCAACTGATCAAATTTTACAAGGCTGCGAAACCAAGTTTTTCAACGAAGAGACGGTGTGAATCTCATGAAACCAGGCGTGGTTCACTTATGACGGCCTTTAAAGTGGAAAAATGGAAGGAAATACCCTTGAAAGAGGTCTCAAACCTGCCTCAAGGTTTTCCGCGATATGAAATCCATCTTTGGCAGCAAAAAGTTCATTCATGTTGTTTCCACACGCTACTACCAACATGGTGGATCCTTGACCCGAGACACCTCAATCACTGCCAGAAACACATCCGCGTTTCCAAAACACACAGATGAAACTACTTGAAACTCTACCAGAACACCTGAATGTTAACACCATCTGTACACATTTATAACGAAAACGAAAAACTGTTTTTATATCCTCAGAAGACTGTTTAATAGACAGCCTCGGTTTAACTTACCAGGAGATTGTTAGGTGCGGGTCTCTCCTTGGGGTTCTTTCGCATGCTGAGAAAAGAGAGACACAAGCGGAGAATTTATCCAGTCATCATTCGCTGTGTGGCAAAGTGCAAAAGAGCTGTTTTTGTTCTATTAATATATGCATACTTTCATTAAAAAATTGATACATGAAAGGAGTCTTTCTACGAAAACCTTCATGCCACAGACACTGAAAAAAGAATAGAGTGAATAGCCATACAACATAGGTAATTTATTCCACATAATTAGAGAATTTGTGTGTGTGTGCGTGTGTCCTCCATATTGTGTTTACTGTGATCCGTCAGAACGACCGACACGGGGGACTGTGTGCAGTTAGTCGTGAAACTGCTTTATGTATCATAATGAAAGGGCCATGACCGTCTAAGAATAGTCAGACAGTAGAGTACAAACGCTGCACCAAAGCAGGACGGAGCACCTGTGCAGAGAGGTGTCCTGTGTGAGCAGATACAGCCGCCACGGGGGACAAACAGCAGCTGCTGTGGTCTGCCGGCGAGCACTGAGCACACACACTCATACACAGAGCACGCATGTGGTTTGGGAGTGCATGTAAATGTTTGCCTAACTGTAAAGGTTACAAGTGGCTAATGAATCAGAGGCAAAACAGGGTAAACACTGGATTTTGTTCTCGCGCATTAGAAAAGCAGTCACTGTCAAAGGGACAGCTTTTAATCCATTGCTAGCAGCCCAAAATATTATGGCTCAAGCCAACTATGACACAATGAAATCACACACACACACACACACACAGGAACATGCACTTTAATGCCATTAAACTCTATAATACCCTTGATTCATTCAGGATCATTTGGCCTGTTCAAGACAAATATGGCCTGCGGGATTTTGAACTGTTCAGTCTGACGCACTGGAGTCAGAGCCGGTCGGTTTTTGTTGGTCACAAAAACGACATAAATGTAGTATAAAATCACCCAAAACGTGGAGCATATAGAGTTGAAAATGTTTTAAGTATAAATCATTTTAAAATATTGGCCCCAGTTACGTCTCATCTGACTCACCACTGAGTGATGAAGTGAACGAACTTTTCACTGAACTGTCCAACGGGAAGAACTGGAGGGTCCTGCAGGAGGAAACAAACCCATTTATATAGAAAACAACAATTCAATTATGGACAGAAAAAAAAACCAAATATTTTACTCTTACTTTTTGGTAGGTCAGAAATGTACACACACCAAGCTCAATAAGCCTTTAAAAATTTGGGAATGCTCACATGATGATGATGATGTCATGACTAAGCTGCTGCGGCACAACTGTGGATGTATTTAAAGGCAACACCTCAAACACACCCCTTCTATGTGTGTAACGTCTTATGGGGCTCGGGTTTGGGGCCTAAGGAGGGTCTAAGGAGTGAACTTAGTTCAGGTTAGGTCTAGGAAAAATGTCTGAGGTAGGCATAAATGCAGTTACTAAAATAAATGGAAGTCAATACAAAGTCCTCATATGGGTAGAAATACAAACTTGTGTGTGTGTGTAATATGAGTAAACTTGATGTCCAATTTAATGTTATTTTATCTTACCATAAAGTTCCAGTCTACAGGTGTTACAGCTTACCGTTATCATCATCATCTAATATTAATGAAACATTGCTTTGAATTAAACATGGTTTCGTTATGGGCACAATTGTGTATTTGTATCAAGAGCATACTTCATAAAACTGAAAAGAAATTTCTTTGACATCCACTGTCATTTAAAGATGGTAACCGTGACACTGTGGCCGTCTCTACCGATATGAAAGTGTCTGGGAGTTGGCATTGTTAGATATGGTTACTCCTATAATCGTAGGGTGCTGCACTTTGTTTTAAGCTTTCACTCCACAAAACGTGAACATCTATCCTGTGGTTTTTCAAGTGCCTTCGTATATTGTATACACAATCATGGTGGGCCGGCATGGCCAAAAAATGTCAGGGCCATTCTCTGGTCCCAGTCGTTCGCTGGGCGAAGAGGAAATAAAGGAATCAGAATCTGAAAAGCCTTTGAGGTTTAAAATATAAGAAACCCACCATATGGTGCAGAAAGATGAAACCAGATAAAGAAATCAACACGACAAAAGCTGCTGTGAACATTTTCAGGTCATTCAAATCAAGGCCACATTTCTGAAGGAAAGGTATTCATGTATGAGTTTTTTTATATATATATTGTTGCTTTTAAAACATGGCAGCGTTTTGTTCCCCAGTTGATAAATGCAGAATGGGAGCCAGCTTCGTAGGATATCCTCCTGTGTCAAATTACTGGAAAAAGATTGTGCAGAAATTAAACACACTTTGGATGCACCCACTAAGGTACATTCAAAATATAAAAATAAACTTGACTTTTCAAAAATGTGCTACAGTAATAGCACATTTAAAAAGTACATATGAATTCATAAAAGCCTTATCAGACATAACATTGGGTTACTGGTTATTTTATTTACCTATAAAATGCTCTATAATGCTTGTCTGAATTAAAATCAACCAAAAACTGGGAGAAAAGGTCCATGACCTGAACCCTGTGCCCATCTTTAGACATGTACTTTGTCAACGTTGGCTCTCTAAAGCATGTCATGCAAACCATCTGTGCAACCATCGCTTTACCGCATTACTTCATTTTGTTCCATTTATTCTGCTTCTGTCTTGTTTTGTGCTCTCAGCAGAACAGTAAAATAAAACAAATAGGGCTTTTTCTTGTTTTTGAAGCTATGGTAGTCAATTCCAACAGAGAAAAACAAGTGAAGCAGAGTTTTGTCTTCTCCATCTTTTAAGATCTAATCAATTTTGAACCACTGCAACATAAAACAAGGTAATGTGGGCTTTAATAGAACTTAAATCAGATTTAAGAGGAACCATTTGAAAAAGTTAGTTGGTAGTTGGATTATTTAGTAGATCCTAATTCCAGAGATCTGCACAAAAACCCCCACTAATTATTTATATATGTATATATACACACACACACAAAACCTTAATATGTGAATTCAAAGCCAGGCGTTTATTCAAATGCCAAAAATTAGACCTCTTTACAAGCACAACCCTGCTGTGCCAGTAAAAACACCTCTGGGCTGTGTTCGCCATTCCTTAATGCTCTGATCGGCAGCCTCCCGCAAAGCATGATGCATGAACCCATTTAAATTAACAAAGGAACGGCTCCCTCATAATCTCACTGCACTTCACAGTCGCGTCGCCGCTTGGATGAACAATATATCATAGCGCATACACAAAACCTGCACCCACAAACAAATGCCCTTGAGCACCATACAGCACAAGCCCGACTGTGGATGTTGAAACCCCGGACAGGCGTTACAGTCTGCATGCACACTCAAAATTAAACCCGGAGTACGTTCAAAGAGTTGACCAAGCAAGTAAATGCATCCTTTGTGTAGATTAAACCTCTGTCCACACTCCTCGCATATCTGCAAGCACCTTAATGCACCTTTTTTTTTCTTCGCAGAAACAAACACGTTATGCATTTATTCATGTTTCCAGCTGAGTGCAACACTGCTGCAGCTTTGATGTGGCAGCAGGCGATGGCACAAAAGACAAGCAGGCTGATGAAAGTGACTGGTCTGTTTAAATTATTCCTCTGCTTGTCAATTTGCTCCACTGTAAGACGGCGCTGGCGTGCGTGCGTGCTACGAGGGTACGAGTAAATATACATGTCATTGCCATGAAGCAATTATTAGGCAAAATTAGATCAGTAATTACAGGCTTGAGAATAAAGTGGGAGTTCTTTATTAGTGAAGCCGCTTGCTATTCAACAAACAGAGGAGAGCGGCACATTAATGAGAGAGGACAGCGGACAGATGGAGGGAACGATTGCAGAGAACTTCCAATTTAAGACCTTGGCTCAGCGGCGCGAGCGTTTTTCTCAGGGACACACTAAAACAATCTAAGTGAAGAGTAACTGAATTAACGTCAATTAAACATACATGTGGTCTTAAATGAGCCCCATTCTCTGTGTCATAAAGGTTAATAAAGCAGCAATTATTTGCTATGTAATAACAGTATATTTGCTTTCCTTTGGTCTGTCTACAATCTTTATCAGTGTTTTTCAAGGCATTTAATACAAGAAAATGTTGGACAAAGTGTAGCAAAATTACAATAAAGTCTGCTCGCAGAACCCAACCCCACATACACACACACACACACACACACACACACACACACACACACACACGCGCGTCTCCTATTCAGACTAGCGGCCTTAACATTACACGCAGATAATTTTAGGGTGCATTCAAAGCAAGCCCTGTTTGTTCGCATTTAGTCAACACGAGTTCTATTGTCGAGAAAGTCTGATTTGTTTCAGGAGGCATGAATGTGCAAACTCTGATTTGGATCAGAAAAATTTAACTCTGGTCCACCTAAAACCGGTTTGGTTGAATGAAATCTGGTTTGAACACCAAGCGGACCGGACAGCGCTGCTAAAACAGGAAGTTGACTTTAGAGCAGGGGACTCTGGATAACAGCTCAAGGTTTTTTTCTTTTTTTTTTACCAAAGGCAAAAAAGAAATCCTACAACTGCTAAAAATCTGATGCTACTCCACTCCATTTTTGTTTACATTTTGCGATGGCAGAAGTTGCATCGAATGTCTTCTTCAAATTTTTTTTTGTCATTTCCTTCACCGGTTCTTGATGCAACGCCACTACAGGCAAGGAGGGGAACAGGTTTTGTTTTTAAAGAGTTTGGTTCGTTTAACACAGTGCAGTGTGAAAAATAACCGTACCAGCTGAAAATGTAGCAATTGTTGTAATTTTGGTCCCCAATCGAACAGAATCTACCGGACAACCAGGTGTGAAAACACCCGAAGATGTCATTTTCATAAAGTTTTAGATGCAATTGAAACAAAAAATTCTTATAAGAAACTTTTCGATGAAACATTGGCATCTCTGACTCATTCTATTGAGAAAAATAATAAAAATATGATGATTCCAATATTATTCAGTGGCTTCTTTAAAAATATTGAGGAATTTCTTGTAATAGAAATAATATGAAGAGTTTTTATAAAAGTTTCTATCCTTCACTAATTTCATCAAAGGTAGAGTTGCACCCTGTTCATTTCAGACCAGCCAATAACAGCTTCAGCTTTCCTCTGAATCACTGATTCCGATTTTTCTTTGCCTGTAATTCAGCCATTAAAAGTAACAAACAATAAGTACAAAGGAAAAACGTGCTGCAGGCTTTTTGATGAAAGTAGTAGAATAAAGTCAGTAGAAAATTAAGACATTACAGAAATAAAAACCTATTTATATTTCAAAGCTTATGGCCCTGATCTTTGTTGAACTTTTACTAAACATAAAAGCAACTTTAGTTTTACGATTGATACATTATAAGGTAAAATGCATAATCAAAACAGAATTTCTTTCATCTCCCAGCAAGTCTTTTATTTCTAAGCCTACAAAGAAATTTAAAGCATGAAATTAAACATATCTGAGGAGCTTGAACTTTAGCTTTTATTATAATTAATAAGTACCTCATTCAGCAAAAAGGATATCTTAACAATGATACTGTAGATTTTAGCTCTTGGGATTTCTTCACCAGAAAACTTTCATTTCCTTTTCCCAACAAAAAATGAGTTAAAACTGATTTTTTTCTGCTCATCTGTTTGTTTTGATAACAAAATCTACATTTCTGCTGCCATGTTTCAAATGTCCAAATTTGTTAGATTTTTACTTAATATTCAACACACAAATAAACCCAGTAGGGCTCTTCCAGCATCCGCACTCTAGTTGTGCCTCAACGATTACCAATGTACTTCAGCTAAATAGTTAATTAGTCAGGATACACATTCTCTCAAAGTGACTTCCATCTTTCCAGACAGAGCTTATCCTATTGTCTCCTCCTTGAAGGCACCAAATTAGCAGGGACAGTAAGGCTCTGCTGCTCCGGCAGGGACAACACAGCGCTTTCTCTCCCTTCAAGGGGAGACAGCAAAGGGCACAGGAAAAATAGTTTGAGTGATCGCTACGTCTAGCTGACTAATGAACAGTTCAGCCCAGGTCAATCCATTACAACCAAAAGCATTTAATTATTAATTACGGCCAATCCATAGGCAGTTAAGGACAAGTGACACTGTATGTTTAATGTGCAATATGGCTGGTGATGGGGGCAGTGGGTGGCTGTTGTTGTTGAGGCATTTTGGCTATTAGTGAATGTCAGCAAAAAGCGCTGGGGAAAAAAAAATGAAGAAAATGTGATTGCTGGTTCTGATGAGGGGCAGTGCGCGCTCACATACAGTATTCATGAGGACGACAGCATGGCAATAAATCAAAGAACAAACATAGGTGGGTTTACCCTGTGTGTTAGTCTGGTTTATACTGTATCTAGTAAACAGTTTTTCACAAAAAATGTGACATTTTAGATTTAATTGGTAACGGAAGCCTATTCTGAAGAGGATGTGTAGTTGATGCAACACTTGTTAGGATTTCTACACATTTTCATATCCAAATTCAACTAAAGAGTTCATAATCAAACACAAAAGTTCACAATTTATTTACTGAATCAATATGGAAGAAAAAAAAGGAAAGAAGGAAAATTCGATGGATGGATAAACTAACAAATATAGTTGGACAAACAGGACTGAAAATATTTCCCAGCTTTGAGTACATTTCAAAGCCTGATCTTGTATCGTGTGACGTCTTTTTAAAAGGAAGACAAAACATATTGTCTTCTTTCAAAATCACCACATATTTTATTTACGATTTTGCTTAGTCTTATATTCCCACGTACCCCTGATTTCAAACAGGTTTTCAGAAACAAGAATGCAACATCCACCTATAAGACAGCCATTACCTTTTTACATAACAGAGGCAGGGAGTAAAAAAAATCCTGCTTCGACATAATTCTGGCTCTTGTAGTCCACAGAACTCAGAACTGTGTTTTTGTGCGGCTGTCACTCGTGACGAGTCCAGCCTCTACTACAGTAATGTGCATACGTCTGTTGCCGGAGGCTGTTGCATAGGGTGAAGGGTTGAGTGAATGGGGAGCAAAGCCGCCTGAGTGGTTTGCTTCATTAGGAAACAAAATATAAGCTTTCCGGGCCATTAGGACTGACTTTAGATGCAGAAGCACATAAGACGGCGACTCACCTCATCAACGATGCATTGCAGTAACTGGAGAGGCTGACGAGGAGAAGCAGAAGGAGTCGGAGGGGGGAGAAACGTTAGCCTACATGGAATTTCTTGGCAATAGGGGAAATCAGCAGTGTGATAAAAAAAAGTACTAAGATTAATCACATGCAGCAAGCTCAGGCAAAGCAGGGTTTTTATTATTCCATTATAGCACCTAATGTAATACCAGCAGTTTAGGCATAATCTAATAATTTGCTGCAAAAATCCAATCTGAGTGAGTTTTTTTTTAAATGAGAGAGTCAACCAAGAGTGACAGACTATATGCAGAAAAGGAGACCTCTGGCTTCTTGCATCCTACTCCATAGCAATAAAACTTACCATTAGAGATCCTTGGTTTTTCTGAATCTGTAGGGCAAGACAGAAGAAAGAAAAAAGAAAAATAAAGAGATGAGGCAATATGTAATTAGTGTGTCATAATCAAGACGATGCACTTGGAAACATTATGATCACTAGGAGAAAATTATTGCTTTCCTGTTGGCAATTTGTGAGTACGTACTAACACCATTTACATAATGAAAACACACAAATGTTAATGGTCTGGCTCTCATTTGTGGGGAATGGGGGTAAAAGATCCACTAATGCTAATTTTCTGAGCATTTCTTTATTCCTGCCCTCCAGGTTATCTGGATGTGCTGCGATGTAGAATAACTGTGAAACAGCGTTGGAGGAGATTTACAACGGACCACGCTGAATGTCTGCTTTACAGGTATAATGGTGCGTTTTAAGCGACTACCAAAGGGTAGGAGGTATTGCTTGTACAGGGAAGAAATGTGAAGAGCAGATCCTTAAAGTGAGGAAAATAACATTCTGTAAAAGATTTAGGCTAGTTCTGGAAAGACAGTAAAAAAAAAAAAAAAACACGCACAGCTATAATGGAAAAAAAAAAGCATAATGTTCTTAAAAATGTATGAAGTAGAAAAGGGGCTTTTGATTTGAAAAATGTAGACATGCCATTTTAACTTAAAATGCATGAAATGGCAGTGGAGCTAAGCAAAGCATTAAGTCTTCCCATTCAAAACCCCTCCAGGGATGAATTCACTACAACAACTTGTTTTCATTTCTAAAAACCTTAAATTTATACATTCATCACTCAGAATAAATGATACAAGGTTTAAAACCTGGGCTCAGCTGAACAGATTGCTCATTTCTCCACGTCTTTTGACAGTGCATTAGAGCACTTATTGATTCACTCAATTAAATACAGGTTTTCGCACTCTGTAAATACCAAGAGACTCCTAAACTGCCTCTATATCCAGTTTTGCCTGATTCAGACACATTAAAAGCAACTATGGAAAACTAATTTGTTCTGAAATAATTACTAAAACAGAACTGCGAGCTGCTCCAGGGCTTGAAATTGGATAGAGGGAGGCTAACTTATTTAAAACATAATTGAGGACATATTGTACTTCTACATAGCAGCGCGGCTACATTTCAAAAAGAAGAATTCAATATGTTTGTGTGTTTATATAAGTCATTAGGTGAATGTTCATCCTGAGGGTAAACATTGCCTGATATGATAATCAAACTGGGGGGAAAAAAAAGAAGAGATCTTCTGGCTTTCTTCTCTATAATGTCACATCCAAGAAGACGGCACTGTGTATGAGGATGTATTTACTTCTGTGTATGTGTGTGTTTGTGACACAACATGATGAATGCCTCTGTGGAAAACATCAGTTTTCCGTCTCTGCTGAGCTTATGAAGTTTTGCTTTTCGCTTTCTTGGAAATATCGCAGAGAGCTCAGCGTGAAACCAGAAGTCACAAAATCAATATTCAAATGCATAACTTTTTTTTCCCCGTCTACTCAATATAACTTCATGAAATATATCAGATATATATCAGATTGCAAGTTCCTTTCCTAAATACCTATATATATATATATGTATTAATCATATTTAAAAGTGTGCATGTTTTGACAATGTAATGAGATCATAATGACAACGTAGCTATTGCATAAACATTAGATGTGCAACCCTGAACTACAACTTTCATTACCATGAAACCAATACACCCCAAACTTTCATTCATTTTACAACCACATACTTTCATGTATTTAAGGAGGTTAAAATTATAGACGAAAAGGTGGTGCATAATTGAAAGAGAAAGGAAACGGCAGCGATCCACAGTTTATGTGAGAGAAACTATGGAGTAGAGTTAGTAATGCCCTCCTCCAATCTATCCTTGCTCAAGTAAAATATAAGAAGTACCGTTGGAACAAACCAAGAAGAAGGAAGTCTGGTCGGATGTCAACGAAATTAGACTGTATTACTTGTGTATAAAAAACACTGCATTTCACCGTGAACAGACCATGTGCAACATGTCACCATCATTTAATGCGATTAGTCCTGAGATGGTGACTCACCTTCAATCAAACTTACACTCAGAGGTAAGTAATAGGATATTTAGTAGACATATGCATGAGGTCGAACGGTCCACACAAAGTCAGATCTAAAGTCAGATCTTAGAATGTCTGGCTATGGTCCAAAACTAATTTTCATAGATGCTATGTGTCCAATCTTTAATTTGGAAATAACATTTTCCTTACACTTTAACAGTTACTTAATAGTGTTGTTCCATCACTTACAGTACAATGAAAAAATGCAGATGTTTGTGGATCCATCATGATAGAACATAAAACATGTTTTAATAATAAATAATGAATATGATGGAAAAGTCTGGATTTCTTTACATAACTGTCTGCGCTTTCGCTTGTGCAAGTTAAACCCCAATATTAACTCTTTAAAAAAGGGAAATATTATTGTCAGTATCTGTAATCACGTAGGGTGCTGACAAACTCACACAGAACTTTGTTTACAACTACCCAGTGAGTAAAAAGAAGAAATAGAAACTATAATCTTTCTATTTATGTTGAGGGGAAAAAAGTAACGGAGGGAAAGTGTCTGTAGTCTTTGATAGATGCAGTGACGTGTAAGGAAGTATCTTAAAAGACAAAAACAACAGAAAAAAAACAAACTCAGAATGATATTTCATCCAGGAATCTATTCAAATATGAGAAATATGACAAAAATGAAGTGAAACAAAACAATAGAGCAAACCAAAACGACAACAAATCAATCAGAAGCAATAGTGCTGGCGGCTGTATACACATCACATCATCAGGTCTGGTGTCTTCAAAGACTTTCAGAGCGAGCCGCGCAAAACTCCATTAACTCCTGACAAAGAACGCAAATGAATCCCAACATGTGGTGAAGTGGAATTAAAGAGACCATCTCTAATCATAGCAAACATGAGGTGATGACTCCACTGTGCATGTATACATGCACACACACAAAAGGATGAATGAGCGCCAGCTGAACAAAAAGCTGCAAATAAAAGCAAACAGAAAACAAGCAGACACCCTCAGAATTTTACAGTATGAATGACACATCCCAAACACAATATTGGCTTTCTTTGGGAGTGTAATTTACGAATGCCTCCAAGCCAAACGTAACTCTTCCAGTATCCTTGGCAACTTTAAGGCTGAAATTTGTGTGTCACAGATTCACTCGCGATCTTAACAGACTTCCTTGGTCTGTGTTGAAATGTTTTCTTTGAAGTGGAGCGGGGAGAGGGAGTTTGCACAAACAGCTGTGCCAGCATCTGAAAAAAAAAATGACAGCTTAGGCCCGAGGACTTTGGCTGGCTGCGCTTGACGAGCTGGATCCGAGCGTTCTCGCCACATAGCTCTGCCACAGCCTGCAGGTGAACTGTCTAGAGTGCCATATGGAGTTAGGGGAAAATTAAGACCGAAATAAGGAAACTGTTGGACACCAAGAGCATAAACAACTGACAGATATTCCAAATATTCTGTGCAATCCCTCAAAATCATTAGGTGAGGAAGGAACTACATAAGAATGACAAAATTACTGAAAAATTAGGGAACTGCTAACCAAAACTAGAACAGCTCAAGACTAAGTTCGCAAACACAAACTCTCCACATATTGACTTGCAGATGTGTATTGTTGCATGGAAATATGAATTTTCTTCCTTTTCACAATGACTCATTTTGAGAATGAACATTAGAAACAGCAATATCTACTGGAATCAGCCTCACTGGTTATGTAGACACACCAGCTAAGTTATAGATTAATTCTTAATTACTGGAGTTTTTGAACATTAAGTCCCACTCATGTATAAGTTAAGTATTTAGAAATGGTCAAACTTGATCTGGTGACATGTTATGTTCAGCTGCTTTTCATCAAACTCACAGAAACTGTCAACTTTGGCTTGGAAGTCTGCTGGGAGTTTTTGATGCACTGATGTCCATGCTCTAAATCAGCGTGGTCAGTAATGGCTGATTTCTGTCGGTAAAGTGAGCAGCACAGCAGAGACACATGAGGTGTAAATCCAAGGTGATGGAGAGGCAGTTGCATTGCACAAAGAAGTAAAACCAAGAAGAGAGAAGAGCTGTGTGAAAAGTCATTTTTAAAATTCTATCAGTCAACTATCAGGTTCTGGAGACGCCACTGCACTGTCTCCAGACCAAGCTTTTTATGACTCAAATAAAACCATTGCTCAAGTGTCTTGGTTTGGGCCTGCATGACTGCTGCAGACTGTGGGGATCTATAGTTCATTGACAGAACCGTGAGTGCCAACATGTACTGTGACATACTTAAGCAGAGCATTATTTTTAGTATTCCAGTCCACTGCAGTATTCCAATGCGATGATTCGCTCAAACACGCTTCCAAGGTAACCACTGCCTTGTCAAAGGTGCTGGACTGACCAAGCATGTTTCTAGATCTGAACCCTTTTGAGGATCTGTGGGGCATCCTCAAGCAGAAAATGATGTCATGGAGGAGTGAAAGAGGATTCTAGTGGCAACCTGTGAAGATCTACTGAACTTCAAGAGTAATAGAGTTAAGGCAGAGCTTGAAAATAATGGTGGCCACACAAAATGATGACACTTTAAGCATGATTTGGACTTTCTGACTTAGGGGTGTACTCAGTTTTGCTGTCAGCAGTTTAGACATAAATAGGAATGTGTGGGTCTTTGTCCCATGAAAAGATATAATAAAATATTTACAAAAATATGTAATGTATACATGCTGTATTTTAGCTTACCTAGTCAAGAGATAAAGGAGATGCGCACCTCTCTATAATTGCAGATACCATTGGTATAGATGTTACCAAAAAAATGAAGAAATAAATAGCTTATAGAGAATTGGTGATCTCTTCATTCATTCTCCCACAGTTAAATTTTACCATATAATCCAAATAAATCCAACAACGTCCCTGGTTATCCTGTCAAGACTGGAAAAATAAAAAAAAAATAAACAAACAATTAAAAAAAATCTAATATCCTTACAATAAAATCAAGGTCTCTTTACTTTATTGTAAAGAGAGATTGATTTTCACACAATACATCCTGATCATAAATCCGCTTCTTTAGATTCTTAGCAGGCGAGCAGCCAGCAGGTAACCTGAGGTGACCAGATTCAGATTGCTCAGGGGCGGATTAGCAAGTTAAAGCCAACTTAAAGTACTAATTAAGACTTGATGGGATTGGGAAGTCACTTCTGTAGTCAGCAATTACATTTGAGGAGGATTTTAATTTACTGTAATGAGGAGGAGGGAACGGGCCCAGACAACAGCCTCATACACTGAAAGCTGTATCTAAACAACAAATATTTATCAGTATAAACAGGAACGGAAAATTTCTAGGTTTATCAGTATGTCAGTGTCACTCAGGAGCAATCTGTACAACCTCCACCCAAAAAAATAATCAAAGGAATTTGTTGGGGGGTAAAACAACCTCGACTAGAAATATCATGATCTCACAGTACTTAGACACACATTTCAAACTATATTAATTGATAAAATCATCCCTTTAAAGAAACACAGAAAAGCCACAACTCGTCCTACTGCTGTTGGAATTACATAAAATATTGACCGGTGCTGTTGTTATATGTTAAACTGTAACATTCATGCTTAATTTGATTTTAATACAGACTTTAACAGGAAGTCTAGAGGAAAGAGTATCAGGAAAATTGTGTTAACTAAATAAGAGTGATGGATGGTGCTTTTCATGACTGGACTGGAAACATGCCTTCTTCTTACCTTGTGAGGAAGACAAAAGTGCACAGCAACAGGTGGGGGAGGGGTTGTGCTGTAGCACTCTATGATAACCCTAACCCTTGTGGCGCCATCAGTGGCCGCTCATGAAGACGTTAGTGTATTATAGAGACGTTTTGAAACCATCGCTTTTAACAAGCGTGCACAATGCCCAACTACATTTTAGATACTGCTATTTATCTGTCAAGTACAGTTCATACTTAAAAATGCAATGCAAACACAGAAAATTCAAAACGACTTACTTGAGGGTACGGGAACATGCCAAGAGCCAACTGTGAGAAGAAGAACAATAATGACTAATAATAGAGATCTAAAAAAATCAAAAAACAAATTAAAAAAGCACTTTATACAATTTCTATTTTCCTATGCGAGTGCATGTGTGAAAAATCCCAACAGTGAAAAAAATGAATAACATCAAAATTATATAGAGCTTTATTAGGACACTCAAAGACAAACATTCATAACAACTGGGCTGAATGTTGTGGCAAACACTGGCTATCTTTACATGGGAACATATGCTCCAGTACATAACTTAATTGTACACCATTACGCTTTTTGAACTGTATATTTAAATTTTATGCGCTCAAACAGCATTGTATTCCCACTTTTTGTATTCAGAAAAGGACAGAGTGAGAGAACATGGGTGCTGAAGCAAATGTACTAGTGGAGACTTTCAGCCTTCAAAGTAAGCTTAGGGCCCACCTGCTGATAATACTTCTTGGTCAAACAACGTCAGCTATTACTTAATAACCTCCATGCAATCCCCCCAGAACAACATATACAGATAAAGAACAGGAGGACAATGCAGTCAACGCCTTGCATAATAAAACGTGAACTTGTGCTATTTTAAGTGAGACGCTGTTCGACACGCCTTTAGAACATTTTGAGGTGGGTGCTTTTCACCTGAAAGTGCTCCCAACATTTTCTTTTTTTAAATCATATATAGATGGAGAAGTGGCTTAAAGATAAACCCAAACTAAGTGAAACTGAAGGTCATTTCCTTTATTTTGCTTAATGCAGTCATTGGTAGCAAGCAAAGAAGAGATAGATCATCTTCATCACACGGATTATGTGTTAATAATCTCAACAGGAGTGCATCATACTGAGCTCATCCATTTTGGTTAGAGTGATCGAATTAAACATTATTGACAAACAAAGGTGAGACAGGGACATGAATCATTTGTTGCATGGCAGAGAGACGACTGCACACAGAAACGGATGGAAAATCAATAGTGCAAATGGGGATACGGGAGAACGGGGGAGTCTAGTTGTTAAGCTGAAATGTTAGACAGCAGTGCGACCCTCAAACATGATCAACAACGTGTAGAGTGATGGGAAAAAGATGACTGTGCGCAGACACACAAAATAGTTTATATTAGCCATTACGTTTCAGCTGTAGATGTGTAAAGCTACCATGGGAATTTCTGGACATACAAAAGGAGTAAGCCCAGATTTTACTCAAAGAAAAGGTTGGTATATCTACTGAAAATACATTACAGCAATATCATCACTAGAGCAACCAGATTTAATCCCAGTACAACTGAGTGCAGCTATGCTGTTCCACATAAAGGTGCGGAAGGCAGCGTCCTGCATGAACTCCTCCATCGCAGGAAATTTCTACAACTCCAAACTACCGAGTCCCAAGAAACAAGACTACTGAAGCAAAACATTTGGTCCTGTTGACTAGTGAAGTGAAATAACTTTATGTTAATATAACTCTAATATTTTTTATGAATGTTTAATATGCAAATATGACATTGCAGAATCAGAATCAAATTTTCTGATTTCCATCTGATTCATATAAATTCCCATTATGTTAATAAAATGTTTGAATATTTCTGAAATTCCCCAGCTCATCCCAAACCCCTCAAAGGTTACTGAAAACTTCCACCTTACTTTACATTTGATATTTTTCTCCTTGCAAATTTTGTAAAATATAAAAGGAAAAGCTTGATATTATTGTCAAATAAATACATATAATAAAAAATGTAGTGTACCTCCATGAAAGAGATGCCCACACTCCAGACATCAGCATGGATCCCATATTGCTCTCCTGATATCCTTTCAGGCTGTCGAGATAAAAGTTAGCTTATTCTACAAATAAACCGAAAACAAACAAGAAAAAATGTATGTATCTAAGCTCAAAATGCTAAATTTTACCTTAAGTTACAATAAAACATAGAAAACTTACTGCCATGTATGCGTTGGTTCCCACGTAGGTTTTTGCTATAGAATTTACCAGCTACAGAAGGAAAGAAAGGACTCCATCACATCAGGCAACTAAGCTTAAAATTATAACAATTTAACACAAATAACACTAAAAGGTTTTACAATTTACAATGTCAGAAATAGAACAGCAGCTATGTCTGATTTGCATTCCCTAAATCTACTGTCATGTAGGGGGGGCGCGCTCAGGCCTCAAACAAGAGACGATGGCATCAGAGTGTGTATGTCATCAGTGACACAACCCTGATAATGACTGCCTGCTCCCATATGGCTTTTTTTTTCTTAACGTCCCACTGAATGTGAGGCAAGGATGAAGGGTCTACATGCATAAAAGACAAGTAAACAAAAAAGATAGAACAAAAAGAGGGGTGGGACACACGTGTTCACCTTTAGGAAGCCAAGGAAGTGAAGGTTATGAATAAAGGACCAATTTTCCAAAGAAGGGAAACTGTTTGCGAGCCAGGATGCTGAAAGGGAAAACCGAGACCACGGCTCTGGGTGTTTTGGGGACGGTGAAGGTCTGTCCCTGATGATTACATTACAAAACACACTTTGGCGGTTGCACGCGAACACACACACACGTGATGACAAGGCTATTGTCTGCCGCCCACGCTTTCCCCTCCAATCTACTGAATACATATCAATGTGGCTTGGCGTTGTGTGTGTGTGTGTGTGTGTGTGCGTGTCATAATTATAGCAAGTGATTTTTTTTCTTTTTTTTTTTCAGAGGATGCAGAACAATGGAAGAGTGGGGGCGCTAATGTGAGAAGATGACCCTGGGGATGGCTCTGATGTCTTGAGTGTAGAATGAACACTGTGATTGACAAGCTGACCACGTGAACACACACACACACACACACACACACACACACACACACACACACACACACACACACACACACACACACACACACACTATGAATGCACAGGGCTGCGGCGGCGCAGCTCCACTCTACAGCTTCCTCGCATTTCCATCCTGCATTCTTTCATTCGCTCCAACACAAACAAATCAGAGTACCTGCGTGCTGACACCAAAGTCACACAGCTTGACTTGTCCTCGGGTGTTCACCAGCATATTGGAAGGCTTGACATCTGTGGAGACAAACTGCTTGATAAGAACTGCGACATCAGCACTCTGCCGCTTGTCTTTATCAACTCTGCTCTCTTTTTTTTTCCCTTTTAATAACGCAGCAACCTTACTCACCTCTGTGAAGTATCTTCAGGCTCCACAAATATGTCAGGCCTTTTACAACCTAGGGACACGAGCGTCGGGGAAAACGGAGAGATTACGACTTTAAACAGATAAAAATCTGAAACTCTGTTTCGTTCCGTTCTGAATCGGTCAAATGAAAAAAGAGAAAAAACACACGAGAAAAACCTGATTGTAACACAATGCCAGACTCGTATCAGAGTAACAAAAAAGAATACAAAAATGTCTGTTTATTTAGAAATCAGCTGTCAGAGTCGAAGCAGGTCAACACGCTGTGTACAGCTGCGCTCGCGGCCGATTATTTTCCACCGAATACATCAACTTGATCTCTGACTTATTTCTGTTAGTCCTTTAATGTCTCCAGGTGGTGCTAAAATATTTTGCTCTGAAAGCTGTGATTAACTCCTGTTTTCCGCACTAGCCCTGCCAGTTGTTGAACAGTTTGAAGGACATTTACTGGCGTAACGTCGTGGCTCCTGCTCTCAGGTGGTGGAAAAGTAGGCCGGCTCTTTTACAGAACCAGTTAAGAGCCGGGTCTAGAACCAGCCCTGATTATGAAACATCTTTCACCACTCTGGTGGTCTCAGTAAAAGATGAGCACCAAAGTTTTCAAACAGCTGGAGGTTATTATTAGAAAACACAACATTTAAACCCCACCACTCATGTGTGTTAAAGTGCTTACATACAACTACATTCATAACATCAACTAACCTTTGAAGAAATGTTAATTAAATAAAGCACAGAGGTCCTCTTTGATTGCAGCAACAATATATAAATAACGAGTTAGAATATTTCACACCATTTTTGTTTCAAAATAGAACAAACTATGGTATGGGTTATTATTAACAAATATTAAATATGGCAGAAGCCGACATGTTGCACCTCATCTGCGTGTGGTTTATGGGAATACATCTCTTGCTTTATGACAATGTGATATTATATCGGTTTGTTTGGATGACGACGCGATGTTTGCTCGCATCACAAAGCAGGTTATGATAAGATTTGTATTCAGTTAAATTTTACAAATCTGCAATCGATGCGATACAACATTATTTCCACATCATCTCACACAATCATTTGCATCTATTTCGACTCCCACAACTGATTGATTTTCTTTCAAAGCTTTCACAGGCATCAGGCATAAACATTTACAAATGTAAAAATAAACATCTTAAACTTGAAGATATTTACATTTTGCACCAATATAAATGGATCGTTAATCATGTAAACTATAAATATATAGATAGATTTTTTTTGGGATGTATTATTGGACGTATTATTAATGCAGTTGATGCTACTTTGGTACACATCATACAGAGTTTAGGCTTGAAAGACATGGAAGTATCAAAAACATCTTTTGAATTAGAATCAATTTTAAATTTCTCTCAGAGTGTAAGCACTGTGAAATAATCTGAAGCTGTGGCTTAAGAAAGCAATGTAGGTTAAAATTACAAAGCTCTGCTTCCTCTCCTGTAGAGGAAGTGTTCAAAACCGATGGCAACGTAAGACAAAAGACTCGGAGGAAAACCTCCCAGATCACATTCTGAAAACTTGAAGCGGTGAATTGATTAAAAAAAGATTTGCACTGTTGTGGCAAAAGGGAAACTATGTTGGAAGTTAAGACTCTCAAATGCAATCATCATTTTATCTAAGCTTGGAAATTAGTCACACAATTAAACAACGAATAAAGGAACTAATGAAATATGCCTGGAAAAGATAACATGAATGTGAATCGAGTGAGAAAGAAAGGTTTTTAAAGATGTGTGGTTCGTGTAAACTATTCCTTCCACCTGACAGATCCTCTTTAGAGAGCCAAATGGGTGCTTAGTTATTATTCATTTTCAAATGTTTTTCCACCACTTTGCAGTGATTTCTTCATTTAGACAATATGCAAAGCCACTTCTAAGGCTTTTGTCATCCACCGCTGATATGCCACATAAAGAGATGAATGAAATTAACGAAACACAAAACTGTCTTGAAAGGTTGCGGTACAAGAGCCAACAACTGGCAACCTCCCCGGGTGCTTTTCTTTCAGTGATAATTAACAACTGTGGCAGTAGAAAGGAGGGAAAGCTGTGAAACAGAATTAGCACTGATTAAATAGCTGTCACTGTTTGATTACGGACAAAGTTAAAGGGGAAGCAACACAAAAGAGGAGCTGGAGCCGGAGGGAGGGTAATGAGGTTGGAAAAGAGCCGTGCATTAATCGACTTCAAGGCTGTCTCCGTCAAAAAGCTGGCTTTAACAGGGACGAGAACGTATGAGAGAAAAGGATCCGACATGCACACCACCCTTTCTCCAACTCTACTAAAAATAAATGCCTGATCTGAAAATCAGGCTCAGAAACTTACTGCCACAGCAATCCTTCCCAGAACGTGCTCCGGTATCCTTTTGTAGACGTCCAAAGATCCACCTGCATGGGAAAAAACAAAGATGTTTGTAGGCCCGAGTAATATGACCTAATGCTACATTTCCTCTTTAATATACAAAGGAAAATCCTAGTAAAAAACATGTAAAGTTTGAGTGGGGAGAAAAATGCCTTGGCTTAAGATTTTGTGTAAAGGTAAATATCAGTTTAGTTTGAATTTCACTTCAAAACCGTTTATTTTTCATAAAAAGAAGTTCCAGAATCATAAGAAAAACTCCAATTTCAACATGACTGTGACGTCAAACTACATGATGATTTTTGCTATAGTCCATCTTCTATAATGCAAATAACTGATCCTAGCATATTGTTTACTTTTACTAGTAACTCAGGTTAAGAAAAGTTCCATGAAGTAGTCAGAAGTTACAGACTTTACTGACGTACTGCTGAATGTGTGAAACATGGGAATCGTTGCATTAACACGCACTTAGACATACACACGCCTAAGAACCACACTGTCCCCGATCTCACACCAGTGCATACATCTCCAAATGCACTTCAGTCAAGATTTATCACGCCCTTGTAGCTTTTAGCACACAGCCATGCTAAGCAGCTCACAGCGATCAGGCGATCCTTTGATCTGCAGAAGTGTAAATGGACACTCAGCGGAGAGACAGAGCTGGGCTCTTCCCTCAAGTCTCTTCTGCGTAGCTGCAGGCAGCGAGGGAGAAAGAAACGTAGCAGAAAAACTCACCATCCATAAATTCTGTGCATATGGAAATCCTGTTCTCCACAAAGAAGGCACTGAAGAAAGTGATGATGTAGGGCGAATCGCACTGCAAATAAAGAAGACACTGAACAATTAAGATAAACTCAGCATTTTGATTTATTTATAAAGTCAGAAAAGTGGTTGCAGGCTTGCTAGCCCAATACAATTTTTCTTTCATTGCTAATGTAAACTACTGTGTTTATCCTTTCAAATTTTTAGAAGGGATTTTCTTGAATTGTGTCTAATGATTGGCAACAGTGTTTGTAGTACATCCTAAGGGAGAAATAACAGATCAAAATATAGATACATAATGCAGGAGGTTTTCTCAATTTAATAGAGCAGCCAACAGTATTCTCAAACTTACTTTTGATTTAATCACTGAAAGATAAACCATCTGCATATACTTCTATATTTAAGGACTCTTACCAATATTTATCAGCAGCTAAATACGACTCCACTTCACCAGGCCTTTTACCACCAAGAAAATGTTATTTTTTCTTTTTGCAAGGAACTGATTGTGAATAACAAATTATGCTCTGAGATGGGCTCTAAGGCAAACACTTCGAGGCCTCTTTATGATAAATAAGCGGAAACCCTTTAGAGAATCTGCTGCATATCCTGATTTAGTATCAAAGTAGCCACACACTGCCACAGTAACATGTTTCAGCTTTTTCACAACTTTGTGTCATGATATTCATAGTAAATTATGTTTTAGAAACCAAATATTGCATAAAATATAAATGGCGTGTGTTATTTTTGGAGTGCTGCGTAGAAACCAAATGAAGTGGAAGCAGGAGCCCTTTAACATGAAGTAGATTAAATGGTCAAAAAGATTCAGGAGGAGGAAAAACTTTTTTTTTCTGAAGCGGAACAGATGAGAGCTGGAGACACCAACCTTGTAGAGAATTTCCAGTTCTGACATGATTTGCTTCTGCAACTCCACTGTAATATCCAGAGGAATAACCTGTACTCACACATTACAAAAAAAAGAGAAAGGAGACAGTAGAGTTTATTAAATCAAACACAAAAATGCAATGGAAAGACATGGTAAAGGAGTCAATACAATCTGAGAAATTCTCACCTTGACAGCTAAAACACGCTTGCTAAGAACATGGTACGCTCTAGAAGAGAAAAAAAAACCAAATGGGCAAATATATTCAAATCATAATCTTAAAAATGGCCTTCCTTGCCTTTCACCGTCTTTTCTAACTGTGTGAAATTAAAAGAACAACTGTACGTACAATTGTTTCTTTATCTTTAGAAAAGTCATGGTCAGTTTTCAGAACCAGCTACGATTCTGTTCACTCTTGATTTAAACACAGATAGGTTCAGTCTTTCCTTTCTATTGCACAGAAGACATGCCAAGGTCTCCGCAAACAAACCTCCACCTTTCAGGCTTTCATTAACATTCTGGACAGGGAACTGTAACAATCACTACTTTATTCATCTAAGAATATCGAACTCACTGTAATTAACAAGTGAAATAATGTTCCAGAAAACCGCAAAACTGATTTCCTTATAAAATACAGTAAAAGTAGAGTTCTTTTTCTGTTCTTCAAATCAGCAAGGACTAAATGATTAAAACCAGATCAAGGCAACCCTTTCTCTCCAGACTTGAGTCTAGAGTTGCAGGTAAAGCTGCAGACGCCGACCGGCCCCCTAATGATTTAATTAGCGAACACCTTAGCAGCATGCGTCGGCTTTAGTTACCGGCCTTGAAGGTCGGTTTACAGTGGCCCCGACAATACCTCAAGAGCTCTTAACATACAGTCCTCAAGGACGAACACTGTACGACAGCTGTCGAGTGATGAAGAGGAGGTGGGTTCGGCGTACGTCATGCGGGCCGGTTGATTTGGAGGTTTAAGACATGCGATCCTTACCCAACAACATGCAGCGGGCCCTCTGTGAGTAAGCTACAAAGTGTGTTTAATGTGTCCAACTTTGGCGTGTCAAATTGCTGTTTCGGCACACGCTGCTAAACTGGCCCAGAACTTTAATTAATGGCAACTATTAGGGCTGAGTTAGGTATTAACAAACAGGGCAAACGCCTAATGTGGCTATCCTGTGAAGCTAGGAAGGTAACTAAGGTGTGACAGAATAAACACATCTCTAATAAAACAAAACAAAAATGGATGATAATTTCTCATGCAGCCTAATCAAAAGGATAGAAATGAAAAGGCTGCACAATAACAGACTCAAACATTTCCTGACTTGTGTGGGATGTTTGATTTCCTAGAAGGAATGTTGATCGTACGCCTCATCGTGGAAGAAAGCTGATGGCCCCGTTTTCATTTTGATCTCTCTGTTCTCCTGTAAGCTACAATCAATAGCACTTAAGCATGACAGCTGCTTCTTAATTAAGAAGAGGATGTTAATTGATGCAGGACTGCAGGGGTACACATGTTACGTACCGATCTAGCGGTGTGTATCAGCGATTCAGAGCAGAATTACTGCAACACCAAACGACTCGTGGTTGTGATAGAGAAGCCTCCAAATGCTAAGCAGAGGAGTGACGCAGCAAAATAACACACAGGCAGCAATTTGAGTTTATTTAGAGTCGTAAAAAATAAAAGAGATGGTTCAAAAACAGATACACTGAGATGGAAACTGTAGGTATAAATCCCATGTAAAATAGTTAAAAAGGTCAAAGTTAGAACAAAAAGTACATCGGGGCTGTAAAAGAGGTCGTGACGACTGCTTGGTCAAAGCTTTATTCCCAGGCTGGCCTTGACCACCCCAGGGCCCAGCATCCTCGTATGAGTTACAGTGACAGGCCTGTGACAGCGGGAGGCTAGGGGACAAGGTTACATGGGCAACCCCACCGTCACTTCCCCCCGATCTGACCCTAGTAAATGTGCCCCATTGCCTGGATCTTATTTACACTCCAGCTTGCTCTGTAATAAAAGCTCCATCATGCAGTATTCATAGGGCCTCTCACGATGCCTCTAAACTTGGGGCTGTGGGTTACGGACACGGGCCTTTTTGGATCAGGGTTAACAGACATGCGTGTTTGGCTGGGCTACATAAATGACACTCCCCCTGTGCTTCTCGCTGGCCATCCTGTCTGAAAACGACATAAATGGGTTTCAAAGAAGCCTAAATACAAACATTCATAAACTTTCTTTCCTCTCGGCAGAAACTAGAAGTGCTTAACCTGTTGTCAAGACAACGACACGCAGATGATTTGTCCAACTCAAAACTTGGGATTCAGACTTCCCAGTACAAATGCAACAACTTTTCCAGAGTCAAACTCCCATTGGGGTTGGCTCTTTTCATCTCTGTTTGTACTGTTAAAGTTTGAATCTAGGACCAGGACTTTAACCCATTCGTTTTGGATTAATTAGGTATATAGATTCTTTTATATATATATATATATGCAAGACTAGCGTGTGCAAGCTGTGCTAAGAGGAGCCTATCACTAACGCTGTTCAAGCCTTAAATACAATCTCAATAGATTTTGGGAGGAAATTGGGAATTAAGTTTGTAAATACAAGCACTTTTCCGAGCTATTTTAGTTCTTAGCCAACTTAAAAACACTTCTGTCAAATTCAACACTTTTCCAGACTTTAAAGACACACTTATTTGACTTTCGCTTTAAGTGCAAATGCATCTGGATACATAAGAGGCTTGTATTATTCTGAAAGTGTTTCACTTGAGCTGATTTAGATTTTGCTAACAGAGACCAAGACCCAATCCTAGAATCTCATAACCATTAACCAAATAGGTTCAGCCCTTCAATACACACTCTAATCAATGAGGTGAGAAAGCAAAATCAATGGAGAAAATGGGCTTCGATGCTAAAGAACGAGGTGTGGGTGTCTAAGCAGATGTCGCTAGAGTCACAGCCAGGCAAATGTGATGTTTTAATTGCCCCGCTGGATCCATGAGTCGCGTGTGTCCTTGCTGGAGTATTTATAAGCTGTAACGCCGGTCAGATTGGTGAACAGTGTGTAATAAAAAGAGGGGGTGGGGGTGGGGGTGGAAGGCAGACTTTGATGGATGAGCAGGGTCAACGTGTGGCTATGAAGAGCTGAAGTGTTGGTAACATTCAATCGAGTCGAAATGACTCCGGGTCATAAATAGGGTAGGAGGTTAATAGGTGGGGAGCCGTTTGTAGTTCTATTCACATGTGATGAACCCAATCTGAGCTGCACCAAACAGCAGAGATTGACAAGGATATAAGACCTTATAATGTCCACCTACACCATGAGCGCATGTATATAAATACTCCATGAAAACACAGCGGATCTCTAATTTAACATTACTATAAAGCAGTGTGACAGAGGATAACCTCTGGCTCATTGACCATTTTGTTCTGGATGGACTTTTGTTTGTCAACCAAATGAAAATCTATTTCATTTGTCAAACATTTTACAGCTGAAATTTAGCTCCACATTGTTTCATTCACTTTGTTTCACTTACTTAATTATAAAGGACATAAAAAAAAGAAAAATAGTTTCACCAAAGGGTTTGTAAAAGTAGAACATAAATGCATGTAGCAAAATAAACCTGGTGAGTTTGGCCCAAAAGGACAGCATAGGATGATTAAATGTACCCAAATTAAATGATCAGTAGGTAATAACTATTTTAAATGGAATTTTTTTTTCTTCAAGTTAAACTTCACGACAAACTTCTAAATAAAGTACTCACTTGATATCAAGAGTCGCTTTATTAACTCCGTATTTTTTGTTAATCATCTTCTTCCAACCATGTCAGTTTCAACACCAATGCATATAGATTTTTACTGGACTAAATTGACCAGAGAATTTGTTGGGGTTGCATTATTGGCTTTCTTCAGTGCAGTGTAACCATTTCTGGTGCCAAACTGATGAACAATCCTATTCCCTTTTAACTATTAAAGGATGAAGCCTACCGAAACAATTTTAAAAGCAGCAAAAGAAGTTCGAATGGGCAAAAGACGGAAAACGAAAACAAAGGGTGGTTCTGTGCTGGCGCCCCGACGGGAAAATTTACAGGTTTTGTTGAGGACGGTCTGAAGCAGATCGCTCTGTCAAGTCAAGGTTAGTCTTAGCAGTGATCAATACTTCAATCTCAATAAAACAGCTCAATTGCGGAGAATTGATGGGGAATGGAAAGAAAAGGTGGGAAGAGAAAGATAGAAGAGCAACAGAAATGCCAACCTTGTCATAACGCAGCAGGTCTGTAATACATTTGTCTACTGGATGGAGCTCTTTACGGTGGCGGGCAGAGTGCTACTCTCCAGACCGATTAAGTCAATGGCTGTCATACCTTATAGCCCCCAAATCAATATCATATATGTTTGCAACCTTCGGACCAGAATAAATAAGTGAAGATAGAGACACAAACCAGCCTGATAGATGTCACACCGACCACAGAGATGAATGACCAAACAGAAAATCAGAGGATGGAGGATTCTTCGCACAGCAACATGTTTTAGTATGGAAAAGTTCACATTTTAGCATAACTAAAACCATTTTAGTTCCTTGATCAGGTACTTCAATGCATCTCAATCTACAGCAGGTAACTTTGTGTTTGTGATACTGGTCCCCTCTGTGTGAGCAATACTCACTTATAAACTGTGCCTCCGTTTCCATGGCCAAGTTGCTCCTGATAGTGGAGATCCTGGGCATTTATCTACAGGGCAGCAAACACATGTACGCAGGTTATGGTACCATGGAAGTAGGGAGGGCTGCGTTGTTCAGGAGAGATGGAGGGAGAGCATGCCCGTGTGAAGCAGAAGGGGCTACACAGTTATTGGAAGCCATAAACAAGCCAGGCATCAGGTCAGCCCAAGTTCAGTGACACACGGAAAGTAAACAGAGCAGCAGTAGGAGGGGATCAATACTACACTTGCTGTCCAATTTATAAAAGGATATTGGGTTAGGGTGAGAAAGGCAGTGACTTATGGTTGGTTTAAAGCTGCCTTTTTCTCTTTTGATCATTTAAGTTCATTTGAACTGAATTAAAAGGAAAAAACTACAACAACATTATTTGTTCTTGCTTTTCTTTTAAAAAACATTTTTTTAACTGGATCTAAAAGAAGCTTGCTAAAACAAGTATTAAAGCTTCAATTCTGATTTCTGGAAAACTTAGCTGAATATATCAGGAATTTATTAATCAAAAATCAAAAATCAAATAAAAAAAGACTGTTAAGACATAAACAAGCCACTAGCCAAAACATGATGATTTACTGCAAAAATTGAATTCTGGCATTCACACCAAAGATAATTCCAAACATGCATAAAAATATTTGCAAATTGACCAAAGTTGTAACTTTTGTACACATAAAAAAGGAAACTATTCAGCAACTAATTTTTAAAGTTATACACTAGTTGTTTTTTGCTACTTAATGATGCCAAAACAACATTTATGCCTTTTTGTAACGTAATTGGGACATAAAAATCTGAGGTGATGGTCTCATTATCAAGGCAGGATACTATTTACATAATGTTGATGATGCAGTCTTGTGCTCAATTGTTTCATTCAAGAATAGTTGCTTTTTTGTTTGAAATAACGTTTGCATTTTTTATCTTGATTGTGGCATTTCTTTATATTACCTTCTGTTTTCCTTCACTGCATATAATGTGAGTGTAAGAATGGTGTTCAACAGCAGTAATTGTCTGAGTAGAGGTGGGAGGCTCTGTTGATAATACACTGTAAGCGATCACAACGTGATGATGATCTGTCAAAGCAGATAGCTTATGAGATCGTCTTTAAAGGATATTCAATTCACTAAAGATCTACTGTATGTTCCCACTCAGAAACTATAATTTCCCTCATTTTCCTTTAGCTTCAAGCATTAACTTTTAAGCAGCTGAGACAAAATAGTTTCTGTTTTTTGTGGATGAATTGGCAGGAAAAAAAAAACAGGGAAAAGCTGGTGACTGACAAGAAAAATGAGTAGTGACTACAACTACTACAAACATTAATAGTAACAATAAAGTTAGCTGTGATAACTGTAATAAATTTGTAAATAATTATCATGATACAAACATGTCATAGCTGCTTATTTTTCTAAAATACCCTTTTAATTTTTTGCAGCTGTAGTGCACTTTAATGATTTAGCATGCTTGAAGTGTTAAATAATGCCAACTGTGTTTTGACACACATTGACAAAATTGTGCAAACTGAATAAATTATGTTTCTAAAAATTATTTCACTTTGGCTCCACTGTGTTTTCTTCACCAGATATTATTTTATTCATGTAGATTGTGGAAAAAAAATTATTTTTACCATGTTGCCCAACTAATGCCAGACAGCCAGTGAGAAATACAGTTATACAGATTAAGCTAAACATGTAATTTGAATGCTGGCTGAAAGTACATTTATTTAGGCCAAACTGTATCCAAGGATTTTTTTTTTTTTTAATAACGAAGAAAAAAAAAAGGATTCAAAATATAATTTAAGCAAGACTGCAAATGTTCAAGCATACAGTTGAAACAAGCTCCTTGCTAAATTTAAACTCGATTTAATTGTGAGCAGAAGTAAAAAGAGAGAAAATAAATGGATAAAAGATGTGGAAGAGATGGGAAGCAACAAATCTGTTAGTTCATCGGTTTACAGTAGAAACCCGAGAGTCTTAGGTCTTAATTTTCCTCCTCACAAGCAGACTAATACCTGACTATGAATGTGAGGATGAAAAATAGGTGCACAGAAAGTTTTCATTCGTCATAGTCTGAAAATTAGCTGCCAACTCTATATTGCGGAGCATATATATTTTTTGACGACTTACCTGCCCGTTTGTCAAGATTGTCTTCAACTCTGCAGATGACTTCTTCAAACTGGACAAAGGAAAGCAAATGTTTCTCAACTTTTCTATCCTTCAAGCAGCTTCAGCTTAACCCATGAACTGACACATCAGCTTCATGGTGAGAAAAACTCACCTGTTGTTGGCTAAGGAGTTTGGGACGGCCTGAGTGCAGTCGTTGGCTGGGCTGGGCCTCGTGTTAACCTGAAGGTGAGCAAACACAAATGTGACGAAAACAAACCGATACACGAAGCGAAAGACAAGCAGATGGAAACGCGGGTGGAAATGTTCATGAATGATAAACGTGCAGTGTTTTCATTAGAAAGAGAAGCAAGAAAAGAGGTGAAGAAAGGGAAACATTAATGTACAGTAATGTGGCTTTACACTAGAGAAAATAAAACTGATTACAATAAATCAGCAAGTTCAGGCATTAAAATGTTATGCCTCACTGGGGACTTTATTCCCTGATTTCTCTGTCTATCCAACTGTATCTGTTTATTCAAGAGCACTTCGCAATCATCCCAGATATATATATAAAAAAAAGAAAAATCAAGAGATGAGACCCTGGAAAGGGAACACTAAAAATAACTCCTAAATTGAGGTCAAAAGACCAATGTGTTGGGTTCACAAAAGCTCGGGGATTCTCCCTTTAATTAGTGCCCAGGAAAACCTAATTTAAATGCCACACAAGGTTCCTCTTAGTCAATTACTTTTGTGCTATAAAAAAGGGGAAACATTACCAAACGACTAAAGGTTTCTGGAGAACGACATCCTCTCAAAACAGACCCTTGACCTTAAAAAAAAGAAAAAAGAAAAAGGAAAAACTGACACAGTTCAGTGGGTGTTACAAAAGCTCCTCTGAGGATGGGTTAAATAAAAACACTCAGTGTTTTAGTGGGGGTTGAGTTTGTCATTGAAATGCAGATGGATGTAATATGGATCATCGGGAGAGATGGAGGAGGTGTCAAGTCATTTAACCCATGATAATTAGCAGCGACTTTCAATGGCAACATATGCCGAACATAAAAAGGGGAAGGTCTGGGGAAAGGCCATTTGGGGGCTTGTAATGACAATTTCACGGTTGAACAATGACATCTTCTTATTGCCTGATTTTGCTCTAACCAACGCTGATATTCCTCCTATCTTACGGATCACGATACTCTGGAGGGGAATCAGGATTTCTCAGGAATGCCGTTACGCTAAACGACTTTCCCGAGAATCCAGAGCGACTCAGGAGGAGAAAGTCGAGCCCTCTGACAGACGGAGGCGCGTATATCCATACATAAACATGGAAAAAGGAGAATGAGTGAAAGAAAAGGAGAGCCTTGACTTCAATTGACATTTCAATAAGTGGAACACAGCATTACCAATCCATTTGACTCAACTTCCCGCCCTCCCCCTTCCCCCCCACACTCCCCGTGTAAGGCAGCCGAAACAATTATTGAGATGGGTACCTTCAGGCCATGTATGTTCCGGATCCCTGGAGTCTTGCCGGCTGAAACAGTAATTGGTTAGATTGTAGAACACATCACTGGACCATTTACAAATGTGTTGAAAAGGAATCAGTTCTTTATAAATAATAAAAAAAAGAATAAGGTGATGAAATGGCACGAGGGTTGGTCTGAGAATGAGAGTGGCTGAGATATTGGGCTCCTGAGAGAGCTGGTGGTAGGTAAAGAAGAAAAAGAAGAAAAAACAATCATAGAGTTGGAGCGGGGACATAAAGGAGAAACCGACTCTCGCAGAGTAAAAGAGACACAAAGAATGTTTTATCACTCCGCCCTTGAGGCCAGCGATCTTGTATGACTTTGAACTGGAAACTATAACGTGGTGTTGAAAAAGTAAGTACTGGAAAAGCAAGTGTGTTAAAACCACGGATAAGAAGAAGCTACACAATGCTGGCGATAAAAGCAAACACTTGCAGAGCCAGATAACGTGGATGAATGTGTTGAGAAGAAAATGTGATCATTTCTCACTAAAAAAGTGATTATTATGTTGATATATTGGCGAAAGTAAATCAGCATCTTTCTTATCTATTAATATGGTTTGGTTGTTTTTCAGTAATTGCTTGGTCCTTCAGCTTTTGCATTGTGAATTTCTACACACAAAGAGGGACGAGGGAGTTTAACTACACATATCTCATAATCCATCTCAGAATCCCTGCAGGCAGATGGCCTCATATCAACATCTTCCTTTTTAAAGCTCTTTCCAGCAGCATCCAGTGTTCAGAAAAGCTGTATGATCCCTGATCTGCTGATATCAGGGATCACCAAGCGGGTATGACACACAGTGTTTCAAGTAGGGTCCATTTCCTGTGTGGGGCAATATAAAAAGACTAACTGAGAACTAGTTAGTAAGCTAATAACTAAGCTGCAAATGGAGTTCATGGATTCACTACAACACCTCAAAAGCAAATTGATCAACTCTTAAGTTTTTATACCAACTTATAAGATTGATATAAAAATAAGTGAGATTATGGTATTTAAGTGTCAATTGGACTCTGAAGAGATGTTGACGCAACATGGTTTTACTGTGTTTCTTCTATTTTAAATTAGGCATATAGCTGTAGTTTTAAACATGAACCTCACATTTTTATTGGCTGTTGATCACAATGGACCAGCCTCTAGTTCCTGATCAAAGCGGTTCTTTAGTCTGATCCACTGAGTTAGCTCTAGTTTATTGGAGCCAGACTTGGCTGCTTGCGGCAGAGACCAGCTGATCTGACATCAGTTTTGCCAACTTGGTTAAAAATCTCATTTACAATCTTTAATATTTTGGCCACTATCCTTCATCTGGAGTGAACATGAAATGAAATCCATTCAAAAGACTCAATATAGTATTATTTAGTAACATGTGAATTCACAATAGCATTAGTACTAACCAAAAAATATTACACTTTGCACAGTCCTTTACAACATTAATATTCCACACTGCATACCAAAGTATTGCAATGTCGACATTTGCTTTAATAAAAAGCTTGGTGGGTAACTATATAAATATATCTTCAACTTTTACATTTTATATTACAACCATTTACAAGCACATGTCAGTAAATTAGAATATACATTGCAATAATAACAATCTTTAATGAGGTATTAAACACACTCTTCTTTAAGCTTTTAAATCTTTAATCTTAAAAGTTATGTTTTCATTCAATGCAAGCGGAAAATCCATCATGATTATCAAAAATAAAGGCTTGAAAAACACATTCCAAGTGTTATGAACTTGTAACCGGATAAATAACGTGATATTGAACACTTTAGCTTGGAGCAGATGCTCGCATCAACACTAATGACGTCGCTCAAAATGCTAACGGTCACACAGTGATGGAAAGAATAAAACTTGCAAATATTTCAATATTTATCAATATCGTGCCTATCACAAGATCTTCTAATATCCTGCAGCCCTATTTTGTTTCCACATCTGTTAAAGATTTTAGCAAACCAGATGCAAAACTCATGTACAGTGGTAGAAACACTGATATGACAAAACAGTAAGAGGAAAATTTGGCTCAATAGCAACTTCTACCCTCACCTCGATGTTAAACAGCAAAATCCCTGTGGCATGTTGTCCAAATATCTTGGAAGCCTTTTTCTAACCTAGTGTGATTGTAAATTAAGACTCTGTACCTCTTGGAAAAATCTGTAGCGGGTCTGGCATCAGTCCATTCATGCGCTGTTCATTCATTGTGTTGCAGTACTAAAATCAAGAAGAAGAAAACAAATATCATATTTAAGAATAATACTGGCTTGACCATTAATGCACAAAAGATAACTTAAACATCCTGGAATGTTTCTACAATAATTAGGTTAAAATTTGTGAAAAAGAGATGTTTTTCTAGCTAGGTTAGAATAAGTCCAACGCATCTTCAAAGAAAAAAAAAAAAAGTGAGCATGCTGTGCTAAAATCTGTTGCCGATGAGGTCCAATGCCCTGTGGGCTTGTTCTGAGGGAGTGTAGCATTAACCCTTTTCTCCTCCAGGTCAGCAGCTCACCAAACACTCATATCCTACAGGACTAACACGAGCAGATGCACTCTGGAGCCTTTCAGCTGCTTGCCAAGGCAATGCAATAATTGATGTTTCAGTTAAACAAACCATCTGTTAAAGTGTGAGCTTCTGCGCATGGAAACATTCGTGTGTGTGGGTAGGTGGATGTGTGAGTTTGAGTTTTCCTTTCAAGATTTCTATCCGAACGCCTAAAAATACCAAAAAACTGCACAATGTTTGTATGTAGAGGAAACCTACATGAGTTCATTGTGTTTAATTTTCTATCCAGTGTGAATAAGGCAGTCGCCACAGCAATATGTAAATCTGCTCTCTCGTTGTGAAGGAGGGAGGGAGGACGATGGGACCGGCTTGGATGGGAATGGATCAGAATGGCTACCCAAGTGGCACAGCTGTTATTAAAAGGCCTATTTATCACTGTCAGATCCCCTCCTCGCTCCTAGCCCTCTGCTTTTACCCTCCAGCACTTTCACTAGGCCACATCTGAACAATACGGCCTAATACCAAAAAAAAAGAAGAAGAAGAAGAAGGAAAAAAATGCAATGTGTGTTGAGGCTGTGGGAGCAGATCGGGCTTCATGTACCTTTAATTTTCCGCTCAGCTGGCTTATTGATTAAAGCCGCAATTACCACCTAATCTTTAGTAGGTGTGTTATTAAAAGACACTCTCCATTGTTGGCCAATAACTAAACAGTGTCCGAACTCAAACGGTATCGCTAAGCCTTAAGGGACACACGAGAGAAGTGTGGGTCTCATCATCATTAGCCGAGTAAGGGGGAAACGGGAGTAAAAACGATGGAATTAGAGTCACTACCTCCAGGGGGAGCCGCATAAGGAGAGGATGTTGGGGCAGGAGGGGTCACATGTTTTATTTTAGCACCTGATGTAGACCAGTCTTTAACTTTGAACAGGGGCGTCTGTCTTTCAAGGTGTCGAACAGTGATTAGAGATGCCTGGAAGTTGAGGCGGTCTCACAGGAGCATGTAGCAGCAATCAATGTTTGCAAAGAAGTGGAAGACTTTTTAAAACAGACGCCCTCTGCACACTCCCGTTAATTAACTCGTGAATTTGAGCATTAATTTGAGCAACCAGAAGTGTCTCTTTTTTTGGCAAGCAGAGATCTTAGGGAAGAAAAAAAAAGAAGAAAAATTGATTTTGAAAATGTTTAAAAGTAATTATATATATATTTTTTTTTCTTTTTTCCCCACATCAGAAGTATCCAGACAGAAACACCTGCATTCACAACGTGACAGACTAAATGAATTACTCCACCTCTGACCCAACATGCTGTTTCCTGTAATTCCTATTAATTTCACATAATGGCTGTCTGCTCACCTGGAATTAATAACACTGAAGTCAAAATCCACTGGGATATCTGCGGAGGGCCAAGTGGCAACCACAGCAAACAACCACAAATGGAAATAAAAAAAATGCATTTAAAGTACATGTACTTGACTGGTTTAAATTATATTCCAGTGTGTTCGGTATTTTCCAGGTGATCAGCAGCTTTTTGTACATCGGGCAGTCCCATGAGTGGAAAGCCATTACAGAACTCTTGGATTCATTTGGCAAAAATTCATGAACAAATGAGTTTTTAAATGTGTGGCCACAGAAGTGCAGCATGAATACTTAATATTTGTGCTCGGTAGAAAGCTTGGAGGTCAGGGGGGTACATTATGTTCAGCCACGTCACATCTATGTAAAGCACTAAGTGTATGAAAAAATGCTCGGAATATGATCGGCACCAATAAATAAAAAGAGAAACAAAATATATGCAGAGTTCCTACATGTTTATGTTGTAAGCCAATTTTTTTCCCACTTAAATCTCTCAGAAGTTCTTAGTCCCTTTTTGGCTACATTTTGTAAATGTAGAGCAAATATTCATGCTTTGCTAGGACTTTAAATATGCAATCTGTGACTACAATATTGGGATGGATGTATGGATGTGGATGGAGAAACATACTGCAATGATGTTGAAAATATATACATTTGAAGCAAAGAATATGTAGATATGAAAAATGACTTCAGAGAAACTTTGACTTCCTAAATTGACTCTCTGAAATTGAGTTCTGTGTCTTTAAGAAGCTCCTGCTCTTTCCAAGACTCCGTCTTCAGCACGTCATTACAACCATAGACATAATATAAGAGTAGACCCCGCATTGGCTGCTCCGGCGGAAGAAATACGGCGGCCATCTTTGATCCTACTTTGCCGATCAAAATAACAAGAATATTGTTGTTCGGATCTATGGATTATTGATGTGAGGCTCCACAAACAACATTTCACAAGTACGATGGACATATTATTGTGTTTATATTCTGATTAGAATATTACTTTACTGTATTTATGGTGAGATACCAGCTAATATTAGCTACAGTGCTTTGGTGTAATACGGGTTCAACCCCAATATGAAGGATAACTGAGATTCTGTAAATCTAAAAACATTAATTATTCTCTAACATTGACTTAGATTATCTGACACAAAAGCCTATATTATAAATGAAACAATGTAACACATATTCTAAAACTTATGTGTTATAACATTCACCAGCAAAGTTTACAAAGGTGGAAAAGACTATTATTATGTAATTCTTTCACTAGTAAGACACATCCCAATTCTTCCGTTTTTGTTTTGAAAGTTTCATAAAGACACAATGTGAGGAAGAAGAGGGAGAATCTATAAAGAGAGACTGATTGACTGCAGCAGGATGAATCTCACATCGGATTTTGGACTTCTCTGAAGCTAGAACTAGTCAGCGAAAAAAATAAAAATACTACTACTACTAATAATAATAGCAAGGTTTCCCCCAGTGTATTATAAGCCTGGCGGCCCGCCATGCTTTACTAGCCCCGCCGCCAGGCTAAGCATTGCTTGTTTACGT